>JAKTWD010000749.1:0-23553 GCA_030581935.1 Metschnikowia corniflorae
TTCGCGGTGCGATGAGACTTTTCTGCGAAAAAAGGGGCGTTTGAGGCCCGACTCGGTGATTTTACTCGGGCCGTGTGGCGTTTCGCGCACAAGCGTCGACTGAATTTCGCGGTGGCTACTCTCGCAGCGAGGGCGACGTTTGGGCCTTTGCGCGACATCTGCGAAAATTATTGTCCACAATTTGCGAAAATACTGTAATTTGGCGCGAAAATTTTATGATTTAACAACACTGGAATGTATACGACACAATAACATAACAGAATAACTACACAGGAACAACTCACTTCTGCGCTCGGACCTGCTGCTCAATCCTGTAAAAAGTCCTTTTTATGCCTTAGAACATCCCTCGGCTCGGCAATGATACTACTAACTATAGCAGTGGCGGTCAGCGCGTACCTAGTAATTCTGGCGTTGGGCTCTTCGAACCACCCTTCTCAAGTTGAAGTAGCCGAGGCGCTCCGTGACTTTGTCGCTTACAACTTCACGGTGTCGCAGCCCATATACGTTCAGTTTGGCGACCGAGGGTTCAGATTCCCGGATTTGGTGGACGCTGCCCAGTTGCAACTCGATTACAGACTAAAATTAGATAAGGTGCCGTATCGGTATCCGTTGGTAGACCGTTTTCCCGAAAACGTTGCGCCGCCGCCCACTGAAACCGAGAGAATGTTGCTGGAAGAGGTGGTGTTGACTGATGATGAGTATGTGGTATCTACTTTAAGGCATGTTGTCACTGGGGTGGGCAATACTAGCTTGGGAACTGATCCGGAAAGCAGTTTTGGAAACAGTTTTGGAAACAGTTTCGGGAATATTCTGGAACCTGAAGAATCGAAGCATCTGGACGCTTTCAAAAGCATAGTATCAGAAAAACACACCGCAAACTCTGTTCCCGAATACGTCGTCGAACTCTATTTCCAAGATGTGCCCAAGTTGTCCCTCGACCTCGTACAACTCAAAGCGTACATGGCGTACCATCTCGACTTTATTCACCAAAACGATCTTCCGTTTTTCTTGACACAGGCTGTTTACGATCTTCTCTTAAAACCAGACTTGGACATGTGGAGGGAAATGCAAGCGGGCACACGCCAGTTTGGTGATGTGATTCGGCACCTCAATATCAACTTTGTTGCTGCAGAGGAACTGGGTAACACACCCGTCGAGATTTCCGATACCATCACCCAATTCATGAGACAGTTCGAGGTGTTTCTGTCGTATGTGAACATCCTGCTGTCTGTGCACACATTAAATGTGTCCAAGCGGAAACCAGCAGCGAACTTCTTGAAAAACTCCACTACCGAGTTGACCTTCTTCTACCTGACCACAATGCGGGGGTACGCCGACTCGATCTACGGTGTGCATTTGTGGCACATGGACCCCATGAAGAAGGAAGTTAAGATTGAAGGCGACGTCTATGGCACGGAGTACCAGCAGCGGCTCCAGGCGTCTCAGACCGATACTTTCAATCTCACCCTGTTTCTCCAAGAGGTTTCGGGGTGTATAAAGAGATCCGTTCATTTTCCCAATTCGTCTTCTTCCAACATGAACCTTCTGGCAGAAAGTGCGATGAAACACTATACCATTCTCGGGATAATCGAATCTTTGGAGATGCTTATTACGCAGGGGCGTTTGGACTTCTTTGCTTACCAAGATGTTTGCACCTTAATCGACGAGATTCTCGTGGAAGATTCGCATGATTGGGCCTCTCACTTGTCCAGAGTCTCTTCTATTCATCGATCATTGAGGAGGTAGGCTGCGTGTTTGCACTTGCCTCTCCATATCGCTTTGTCCGGATTCGGCCTGAGCTGTTGTCGGGAATTCTATTGCGACATTTTTTCGATATCCGTCATGAGAGTATTGATTCTTTACCGTTGACGGCCATGCTCAGCTCAAGGTGTGGGGATGTTACTGAGCGTGCATTCCTGGTTTCTTCATGGCTATCGATCAGGTATTGATCAGGACAAAGGAGGACCAGTTTTCTCCGTGTCAAACCTTCAAGACCATCCTGGTACTTCTCAGAACTTGATCCGATGTAGTCAAAGTTCTGTTTATGTGGGTCAAGCGTGATTTGTGATCCGCTGAAATCTATTAAACTCATCCCGCCCATGCTTAGGCGGCAAACTGTTTCTCAAAATGATTCAGAAGTTTGATTATCGGGGTTGCTCCCCAGCCATTTCATTTGAACTATTTTGCTCATTTCAGACAATACATACGCAAAATTTCGAGATGAAAATGAACCTCGGGTGCCACTACAAAATTATTACCATTATCAAGCCAGTGCCGTTGGACGCATCTATCTTGATAAAATCAACCAAGTGAAGGATCCCCTTTGTTCAGACTAGAATTCAAAATGATTGCTTGTCTGAAGCAAAACAAGCCGTATTGAGCATCAGCAAAAGCGCGGTAAAAGAATGCATTTTGTGCTGCTTTGGCAAATGACGATGAAGGCGATGACTGAGAGTTGTTATGCGGGACAAATATCCATATAGGGTCACGCTGTGAAAACTGTACTGTGCCGATTGACCCTGGCTCTTCGGATTTGTGGGCTAGGAGCGATCAGCAGAAATTACGAGACCTATTTGCGGTGTTCTTTTGGCACTCTATGCAGATGGATTATTTGAGCCAATTTATCGGGTGCGATCCCTCCTGGCGATACCTCCAGATACGCATTTTGCAGGTGCCAACTCAAGTATGTTAGAAATTTTGGGGACTCAAAGGAAAGGTGAAGTAGTAGCCCAGCAGGCATGTCCCAGAACCATACGTCCTATGAGATAGACGGTTGCAAGCTATTAAAACTGTGATGGAACTCGAAATGCCACCGTGACCTGTCACTCAGATTTATATGTGCATTGTTATCATCGCTGTGGATATTGCATCTATCGACTAAGTACATGATTTACGGTTATGTCATGGCTTGATTGACTTCGAGGGAAAGATACAATTGGGGAAAGCGCAAACTTTCTTGATTTTCCGGAAACACACGACACTCATATGTTTTTTCACAGGCAAGTGATCCTGCTCAATCAATGTGCAAACCTAAACGTGGAAGTGTACGGTTGTTTGATCTGACATCTCATCGTATTCGCATATACGATAATCATACTCGTGCTATCGAACGGGCGCTTGCACGAAGACGTACGAATAGTTGCAATCCTTGTTTAAGCGAGCGGTTAAGTTAAACAGCGGAGAATGATCTACGAAAGTACCTGCATTAAGACTTGCCTTCTTCCGAACCCACACTCACGGAATATAAGAACTTGTATCTAGCCGGTGGCTTCGTACGTGGAGAATACAAGATTAAAATGACCATTGTCGCCAGATATTTGATGAGGGCTCACAAGCCCTCGAAACGCCACGCTACATTGTCGATAGTCGGAACCCCATGAGCCGACACTCAAGCAAGACTTGACTTGTGTATTCAGGCACGAATATGATACGTACGGAGGAGGCTGTCAAACCCTCGGCTTAACGGTAGATGGCGTGGAATTGCCCGAACCAAATACAATGATTTTATTGGCTTTGTTCGTGGGTCTTGTCTCTACAGCCTCTTACTCTGTACTCCAGGTGTGCAAACAAAATCGCTGGTTTTAGGTGGCATAGATGCAGAGAAGTCCGGAGTGAGCTTGTGGCGTACGCGCAGTAGAGAATTCTACCAAATCAACCACAAATCCTGGGCTGATTCCCATTAATGGAGCTGAACATGAGATGATTAGCCGTCCATCATTGACTCGGGGTCTGTTCTAAGGCCACTTCCAAAACAGTGATGGCTGTTTTCGATCGTGAAGGCAATCACATAAATTGAGTTTCGTTAAGGGGATTGTGCCTTGCTTTCTAAGAACGTGGAGCTCACTTATGGAAAGCACTCGATATCGGTTCCGCTCTCTGGACTAGTGATGAGCAGAAAGATGGTACATGTCTCTTTGATATTCGCTCCTTATGGATATGAGCATCCTAAGTAAACCCTTCTCGATGTTGGCATATGTCGCTCACGATCCGCAAACGCTACTCCGTAAAACAAGCACATGCAGAAGTATCTATACAAAGCGAGATGATAGGTCTACAGTAAAACCTCGACAAGTGAATATCGCGCTATATGAGTAACTCGATAAGTGTATTAAATAACGTGTAAATAATTGCGGAAGCTCACCACAGATACTCAGAGCTATGAAAGAAATATTACGCAAAAAAAGCACTCGAAGGCAGTACACCCTTGGCATATATCTAATTGACACCTTAGCCAAAACCAAAGAACTCGTACAAAAAAGATTTTGTCATTTATATTTATTGGCTAAAATTAACCGGTCTACAAAATATAATGCGCATTTAGTTAATTTTTACCAATTTTTAGAGCAAAGTTTTGGTCAAAAAAACTGAAAATATAATATTTTATTTACATAGGTATGATGTTCTCGCAATTCTCTATCATACCCACTAATTTTCATGATCTTATACACTTTCAGGAATTCACCTCATCAAGAAAACCACCCAAATCCTCGATAAGTGAATATCCTCGATAAGTGCATAA
Organism: Metschnikowia corniflorae; assembly: GCA_030581935.1. NCBI lineage: Eukaryota > Fungi > Ascomycota > Pichiomycetes > Serinales > Metschnikowiaceae > Metschnikowia > Metschnikowia corniflorae. The sequence continues at coordinate 4,520 of JAKTWD010000749.1, forward strand.
AAGCGCGCGTTTTTAATGTATTCACTGATCGACGTTTTACTATATTACAAGAATCTCACTGTTTGATCAGAATGCTTATGAGAGAGCATTCAGTCATCTCGGCAAGCTCGTTTTTTTCCTCATTTAAAGAAACAGATGTTTTGAAGGGTGAAATTTATCCTACCTCGAAAAGACGTTACCTCCTTTATTGGACATTTTTTTTTTTTTTTTTGGAATAAAAAAAGATACATTTCAACATACTGATCTGTGCGCTCTGTCTTTTATTAAGCCTTGAAAGCATCCCCAATATTCGAAAAGAGCACCAATATCATTTTCGACGAAACGTTATTTTGCAAAAATCTCAAAATCCTCATTTGGTAAAATATCAAAATTATACCCGATCGTCGCGTCAAGCATTGCCAGAAAATGAACTTTCTTATCTAGGTGTGCACCCAAGTACCTACACCAATACAGATCTCAGACCAGACACGAGCGCGCTCTCATCCAGACATTGAGTCTAACCTCACCACTCAAAGACTCAACAATCTATCCGAGAGCTTAAGCTGGAATCTCTATTCTTGTTTAATACTATAGCTTACTTCAGCATCAACATCAACCAATCCCAGAAAGCAATTGCGCTTGTGCAGGACGGTTCATACCTTCTTCGGTGTTCCCATTCTTAACGAGCCACCAAACCGTTTATCAATCCACTTTTCAGCAGTTTATCTATCCCATGAGCGACTCGGAGAGCGTACAGAGCGACGTTAGTCTAGACGAAGAAGACGAGGAGTTGATATGGAAAGTGTTTTATAGTCCTTTAGAGGATACAAATGCTGTAGAAGATGAACCCATTTCCAATGAAAATGAAGAAAGCGATCTTAGTGATCTTTCAGGCATCGAAGATGAGGAATTGGTAGCACGGTACCACCGCTTGAAAAGACAGAGAGATGGCGACGAGGAGCTCGACGACGACGAGAAAAAACGGGTTCTCATGGCCTCCTTTAACGACGATCAAATGGAGCGTTTCGAGGCATACAGGCGTATGGCGGTCAACAAGCCGGGCGTCAAAAAGATCTGTAACAGCGTGTTGGGGCACCTGATTCCGCAAAATATAGCCGTGGTCATGGCAGGTCTCTCGAAGCTGTTGCTAGGGGACATCATAACCAAAGCATTTGAGGTGCAACAGAACGAGTACAAGACTCAGCTCCGACTAGATATAGACGCCAAGAAAAAGCGTAAGAGAGACACGCTTCAACGCCTAGCCAACGGCGAGGAGGTCCTGCTGGTTCCCGAGAAGCATTTGGGTTACTTGGGTGACCATCAGATGCCGCTAACTCCGGAACATATTCGGGAGGCCTGGAGGCTCTATCGCTTAGAGAACAGTGGCACGCTTCTGGCCAAATGGCGTTTACAAGGTGAGGGCGAGAGCCTGTTTTTGAGGTGAAGGTTATTATGGTGAGACTCAGATCTTTGAACTGTCTCGTCTGGGTGATACCTTATGAGGCGATATCGGGATAATGTCCTCATCGATTCGTGAAAAGAGTTGTTGGGTGGTGAGAAATGAAAACCCGAAGAGACTCTCTCTTCTAATTAATATTCTCGGTGACACGGATAAGACAATTCCAGTTCGACCCTGTCAAAAATTGTGCAACTTTGGAACACAATACGGTGAAGATCACGCATTTCTGCTAGCGCCTTCTGTTTCTCTGCACTTGACGATAATCATCGAGATGCCAAAACTCACAAGGACATGCATCAGAACGGCAGTTTTCGACTCCTTAATTCGTATGATGTTTCAAGTTTACGCTTGGAGGTGCTCAAAAAGCTATTGATGATCTGATTTGATGGATTTGCTGATGTGATAAACCCTGTGTTACGGATTACATCTCTTTATTCCTCATCACCAATCCTCCATGGCTTACATGGTCTCATATCTAGCGTGATGGCTCTCTAGATCGACCAGAATACCTGCTACTGATAATCAAAGGTATTCCCCTCACCTTCAACTCCAGTCAATGTGGGATTAGTGAGGTATTGCTCAGAACTGAATTGGCCTGGCGGGTTTTGGAGTACTTCGTCTGAAACACAGTTGTCACTCTCACCGGCAGTTTATCTTAGGACGATGGTCAGCTTACGAGTTGTATCCCACATATCCCCAATACTCCTCAAGTCATTGGAATTGATGAAATCTCAAGACACTGAGTCGCATCTCTCGGGGCTGAAGGTCTGATGATAAAGGGAAGAGATCTCCACCAAACTGGGATAACGACTTTTTTGAATAACGTTTCATTGACTCTACACAATGAATAGAAAGGGCGCGTTCCACGCCACCAAACAAACTCATTTCCCAGCTCATTTTGCCACCTCCACCATTTGCCTTACCATTTTTGACTCATCAAATCCAGGTATTAGCCAAATTTGGAGAAAATTGCCAAGTCTCGACTTCAGATTCAAGTTTATGACTCACATTTTCTGCGAATGAGTACTGTGAATGGATCCTGGTTATCTTCCTGCTGTTGTGAATAATGTCACTTTTCCACCGAACTTTTGATCTACAATATTTCCAACAATGTATTGTATCAGATGCTGGAAGGACTCCGTTGAACTCCCCGCTGGTAATGACATGATCATTAGAGTGACCGCCAATACATTGACAATATCCTTCTCCTATTTCCACACTCTTTGAGACGAAGGAGTATTGAGTGTACAGTGCGTTTCACGCCAACATCACTTGTTACCACCTCTACAAATGTCTTTCAAAAAAATGGTAAACCTTAAGCAGAAAGACGAATCCAGATACTGCAAAAAGTACACAGACTCGGTTCAGCTCATTTTCTAGCATTTCCAGGCGATTGCCAAACACGTCACTGAATTGTGTCGTCATCCAAGTTCCGCGAGGGTGCGTTAGCAGAAGCTTACCAGTGGTTGGAGTCGTTCACTTTGGGTGGTTCAACGATCCACAAACTAGCGACCCAGGCGTGGCCATACCGGCTTTACTACCAGAGAGGGTTTTGTGTTGTTTATCAGATTTTGGATATGGTATAGGGTAGTATGCTTGCTTGGGTCAAGGCTGGCAGCACCCATAAGTTAAAACGGGTTTCAGAAAAGACAAGAGCTGAGTTTTGTGACTGACAGTAAACTCTGGCTCTGGTTCTCAGAATAGATTATCAGCGTAAATCAAAAAGAGTCTTTCAGGAATCGTGTCTACTTCATGGATGTGAAAATACTAACGGGCTTATTTTCCTGAGCATGCACAGCATGCTAGTCTTACCGAAAGCACATGTTGTGTCGAAGGAAGACAAAGCCAAATAAATCAAAAAGTAATCTCGAAACCGATACAGAAACGTGCAATCATCTGACCAATCTTACCTGCAGAGTATACATGTCTGTAACTCCTGTTTCTGCCACTACAGTCCAAAAGGCACATCCGAACCAGCTGTCTCTACCCCAACGGTCTTTTCTTTCGGACCCGTTTTGGATTCATGACCGGCCTTCGAAGAATGAGTCAACATCTTGATAATATGGACATCGTGGACATTTTTATCAAGCTCCTGCACCTGCTCTAAATTTTGGTTGGATATGCCTGCAAGCTGAAGAATGTTGGCACATATCCTGGGGCGACTGCCGACATTAAACTGACGACATTAAACATTGTGACGGTCTGTATCTATTTGTAGTTTTGAAAGATAACGGCATTGGCGCAAGATCACTTCGAACTTTAAATCAGGCGGGAAGCATTGATTCTAACGAGCGCATCGTTCGGAAATTGGTTGCCATCCATATGACCACGATTGCTACCATATGCGCCTGAAACGTATAGTGCAAATGTTCTCCAAATTTTTCTCAATGACTTGACTCATGCTCAATTTCCACTAGATAAGATATCGGCAGAGTAGCTCACAGGCTGATGCCTACTCTTATGATAGTTCAAGGCATTACGTAGGTGAAATGAATATTATCTATGAACATGACTGTCTCTCGCTCGAATGGGCAGAATCATACATATTTGTCATGTTCGTGACCTTGGTGTCTTAAATGGATACATGTATTCAGTGTGATTGCGGGCTCGAACTTGTCGTAAAGAGGTTGCACATCGTGGGCCGAATTCTCATCGCCACTCGACTCGGGAGTAGTTTCGCAAGCACTTGTTTTGAGCAATCACGTCTTGATTATTCAGCTGATTTCAACAAATCAAGATCAACAAATGAAGCTGAGTTTGTAAGCAACTCAGTTCACCCAGTCAGTAGGGTCTCAGATAAAGCGGAGAAACTCATACCTCAGACAAGTGTGACACTGATCTGTAGGTGTTGTATGCAATTTGTTGACGAACCTGGTGAGATTTGTGTCAAAGTCATTTCGAGAGCAAGAGCAATCCTTGGTATTTGACTGGATAGCTTGCTAGAGGCCACCACCTGAGTATCAATGAGACGGAGTTTTCGTCGTACATTCGTATTCAGGTTTATTTCCCTGATACTATCACCAGTTTAATTTAGCACCAGTTTCTTTCGGTCTGGAAATCCTCAGATGCCCCATTGCTGTCAAAGTCGTGCTCCGTTATAGTATTGTCTTGAGCCTGGGACTCCAATATTGAAATTGCTCCATTTCTCAGCATTCTTTGTATGCTGAGGAATATTCTCTGAACCAGTCACTGAAAACTGTTCAGAGTACCATGCCGCTCAAACGTACAATTGCTAGCCACATGGATCACATGCCTCGGGGGCCTAAATTCTACTAAATGTCATGTAAGCAGGTTCGATCGATCAGATTCGCTTTGTGCAGTCAGACTATTCTGTCACCGAACCTAACGACCGTGCTTACGTCTTTTGCATTGATCACAAGGCATCTGGCTGCAATGTTTTCAACAAAATCTCTGCAATGGAACCAAGCAAACATTCATATCCCTTGTCAGTGGCAAGACTAGGTCCGCGAACCTACTCGTGGGTTCTTAAGTGCCATGCAAACTGTGGCTGTGGGAGGAGCAGTATTCTTTTCTACTTCAATAAACTCTCGGTAATTCGGTGTACTGAACTACCAATGAGATCCGCAGCTTGGAACTGAATATGCACCGTGCACGTAGCCCCATCAGCCAACGGTTTCGTCCGTTTGATCAGAAACCTCCAATCGCGAATGAGGAACCCTGTGGTTGTTGAAATGAGCTGTTTCTTGACTGAATCTTCAAACATGACCATGCCCGAGCAAAATCGTCAAGGAGCAGGGGTTTCTCAGGGTAAGTTATATTCATTAAATGGGGCAGCACGGCAAACTTCTCTTGTTTCACTATGCAAAGATGATTTCTCAAAACAGCTGCCAGCTTCGAGACACCCAAGCATCGTATCACTAACACTCATTAATGGTCGCAACCTTTGCTGATAGTCTTGCGCCTCGTTTTATTGGGTGCCTTCCTGTGGCCCAGTGTTGTTATAGATACAGTATTACTAATTATTACACTTTTTCTTGGTATTAGTAATAAAAAAGAAAAATACTACAATATTACAAATAATTACAAATAATTACAAATAACTACAAATAATTACAAATATATGAAGTTCCTGCATAGTATAGTACGACTATGCCTGCTTTTCGCCTCAATGCACCTGTTCAGCTCTCATCTACTCACGCAATTTTCGATCATAAACCATTCTCAATATTATTGTAGAAATCAATTATATGCTGGCTCGCATAGCAGCCGAATCACAGCACCCCCCAATGTGATGTTTCTTTGAAAAAAAAAATGCTATTCGAAACTTAAATTCGGTAGATCTCTTCATCCTCCCTTGAACCGGAGAAGCTTCCCAGATCGTTATCTAATTATGGAACTTTCTTGAGCCTGGAAACACTATATTCCAGCTCGCTTAAAAGTAGACTATTTGTCGAGTTTTGAGTCTCTGTATCGCTAGATTCTGCATTGTTCAACTCTGCATCATGTCTAGAATACCAAGTCTCTGCATCGCTGAAATCGGAGTCGCCAAAACCTGGTAAATTGCGTGTGGTATCCGAAGACTCTGCTTCGCTCGTGTCCCCCAAAATTTGCGTACAACTGGTGACAAGATCTTCCACCGCGCTCGATCCTATTAAAATCTGCAAATAACCGTTTTGAGCACACGTTGTCTCGCTCGTTGTCATTGATAGTTGCTCATTTTGCCTCTCAGGGCAGAATCCTTTCCTCCCATCATCCAGGTCTGGTACGTTGACGATATCAGCAGACTTCGCTTCGCCCATTCAACACGTAGGTTGCTCGGAGGTGGAGTTCAGAGGTTCTAAATGAGCACGTTCCTGATTATCGGCAGCTTCCGACTGTGGTAGGCGGTCAAAGTAGACACTTGCCTCTTCTGTAATAATAGCCAACATCTTGATTGTCTGCGGTTGAAATCTGTTTCGCTAACTATGCTCTTCACTTAAGAGAAAAGAGATTCCGAGGAAGAGGACATCGCCATCATGGACAAATGATCTTGGGCCATCCGGAAGACAGTAGGAAACGAGCCTTCGTTGAGTTTGTAGTACTCCCGAATCTGGTTCTTGACTTTGGCATTCTCTTGCTGCAAGTACCTCCGAGATTCGCTCTCTCAACGTCATGGTCATCGTCATGACCGAGCTAACTCGCGTCATAAAAAAAATGAAACACGCACTTTCTGTAATCTATAGCTCAACCTTTCTTTCCTTCCCTTTCGCGGCCACCCCGGAAATGGAGTTTATCGGTCACTTCGCCTTTCCGTTCAGCTTCCCTCAAGCCTTTAAACTTTCATTAAAAACTATATATTACTAAATTTCTAATTATTACGCGCGAAAATTTTGTAATTTAACATCACTGCTGTGGCCCTATAGGTATAGCAGAGCTGTATTTCATTGCATTAGTATGCTTTGATTTCCGGAAGGGATTTCGCTCATATAGCTGAAGTTCAACAGAAAGCCCCTTTGTAAGCACGTGTTCATTCCAGTACATTCAATACGTTGCCAAGGCAGAAGAACCACTCTACTAGCTTGATTCAACTCAACCAGCCAAGTATGAGGATAATATCCAAAGGGCTTGGGACGGAGGTGAACAGTCAACTCCGTGATGGGTGCTTCGCCGGTTCCGAAGTCTTTCAGGCAAGGGTCCTCGACAGTCTGAGGCCGCATGTTTAATCGTCCTCGCCGTTGATATTGTAGTCAGATTTACTCAAAGCTTCGTACGCTTCGGGGTGGGCATCAGCTAGAAACGAGTCTGAAAAGACGTTCTCACCACCTAAGGTGGAGTCATGAATGAAATGAAGCAGTGGAAGTCCGGGAGAGACTCGTAAAAACACAAGTCCATGTGTAGAGGAAAAAAGACATTTGTGTTTGCGTTTTGTTCTTTTTCTCATCCAAAAGAAATATAGATTAAGATTTTGGCCAAATTAGCTACGGGCCATAAAAACTGGATCTTGATTACACTTTCCGGTCACCTAGTGGTAATCAAGACGTCCTTTCAGGAACCCCAAGTCTCTTGCTTACTACAGGCTGAGCACAAGCCAATAAAACCTCGTTAAACCCCCTCACACACCACCAACCGTACACTTTAAACAACTCAGATGTTCAAGGAGCTCATGCGGCGGCGGCCATAGTCTGCCCATTTTTTATCAGGTTCCTCCTTCGTGCACACCCACGTCGAGGCATACATATTAATGCGGTCAATCGAGTCTCCGGAGTGCCTGATAGCCGCGGGTTTGCACTTGAACCCACATTTCTCAAATGTCTTGATGTACCACGGGTACTGTGCCGCGGAACGAAGCATGACACGTCCCCCTGGAACAAGGCACTGTTTCACGGCATTGATCTCTTTTTCGGCGTCCTCTCCGCGTGGGTCAAACCAGTCCATGTGATCCATGATGATAGCAATGCTGATCGACTTCTTTGTGAGCCTCGCAAACACATCATTCAAAGTATCGGTGTGGAGGCGAATGTTGTCGATGGGTGCCATGCCATCGGCCCTGACACTGGTGAGGTTGCGGTGCCCCTTGTCGGTGAGGTAGTCCGGGCAGTTTTGGCGGTGGTACTTTCCCTGCAACGTCAAGTAGTAGAAGTAGTTATCAGACGAAATCAACGAACGACGAACCACCGGGTCCAACGTGTCCACCACATACTTCAAAACCGAGTCGCCCGTCATTTCCGCCTGGTTGGCCGGCACCCCGAGGGCCCTCCAGAGAAAAACCGGATTGCCAATGAGAAGCGTGGCCACCACTGGGTTGAAGAGGGCCGGTTTAACTTTATCCTGCCACACGCGGATCTGGTCCCTGATGCTGGTGCACAGACATAGCTCGTCGATGTGGGAGGACGCGCCAAAAAGGGAAAACACCACGCGGGCCAACCGCAAGGCCCATCTGGTGGACCCAGTATCGTACAAACCTTTACCTTTGGGGTCGAAAGTGCGCTCTTTTTCCATCCAATACTGGAACGCGTTGGAGGACATGTGCGGGCTCAATTTTTGCAAGAGAATGCTGCGGAAGTGCTGAATGCGGCCCTCTCCGAACATCCGCCAGACGTGTTCCTGCGACAAGCCCTTGAAAGCAGCCAACTTCAACTCGAGAAGGTGGTTCTGGCACGGGTTCAAGTCGACGGCATGGATCTTTTTGGGCGGATCCGGCAAAGCTGCATACGCTAGGATATTGTCGCCAGCAGAGGTGATGGCCAATACCGTGTCTTCGCTCGAAAACCTCAAGATCTTGTGGTCCTCTCGGGGGTCCTCCCAGGTGAAGGCGTAGATGTACTGGTTGCGGAACTGGTGGTACTGCGGGCTGACCTCGTCGAAGTAGACCCGCCAGGGTTCTTTCTGGTAGTAGATCGAGGGGAACGGCAAGTTCTTTTTCAAGTTGGCGAGCGCGGCCTCGTGGCCCTTGCTCACGGCCTCCATATCAGGATCCCCACCATACTCGGTGTCCATGGTGTCCCCCGACGGAGCGAGGTACGGCGACTCTGTGGCCAAGCAGTTGATGCGGTGGAGCAAGGAATGCGAGCGCGTCCGGTCACACCCGATCCAGATATAGTAGGGGATTCTTCCGAGCGCGTTGTTGTACGCGTTGATCGACTTGAGCGTGCCGAACTTGTACTCCAAGTAGTTGCGGCGCGCCAGGTCCAAAAACACCTTGTCTGCCTCAAACCAGACTCGCCAGAAGTTCCTGAGCACCCACGGGATGTTTCGGTTGACGAGCCCGCCCAAAGTGTTGACCCTGCCCACGACAGTGTCGTTGCTTTGGATGCCAAAGTCCACACACGCGATGACACCAGAGTCTTTGGCCAACAACTGCACCGCATGGTCGATTGCCGCGTTAAAAGTGGGTATCATCAGCAACGAGTACGAAAACGTGAGCAAATCGGCATGGCCATGGTCAATGGTGAATTCACAGGCATCGGCCTCGATCACGTGCACCTTGTTTCCCCAGCTCTTTGCTGCAAATCTGGCCCGAGCAACCTCACACAACGAGTGGGACAAATCGACCAAGTACACTGCGCTGAAGTGTTGGTCGATGGGCAAGATCCCGTGCATCATCTCGATGTTTTTACCGGTACCCCCGCCAATATCCACCCACACCAAGCCCGATTTTGTTTTAGAAATGTGTGCCGCGGCCAACTGCAAGCACTCGGTTCTGCCCTTCAAAAGAACATTGCGGGTGGCGTCGTAGATATGTGCCTGGCTGCCATAGAAATGGTCCAATGCCTGCTGCTGGTCGGTATGTTTGGTCAGGGGTTTGGTGAGCAATGGTTTGAAGAAGCACGCCCAGATAAAAACGGCCACGGACCGGGCAAGTTTCAGAAACCTTTGTGAGATCAAAATCGGCGCGGTCACGGCAACCAAAGAGAGCCCCACCACTTTGAAGGTGCTTATATCGAAGTAGAGCTCGAGCATTGTCAGCAGTCAGTATTGGGCAGAATTTCAAGGACTTTCGGTATTTCTCGTTACGGTCTTTCCTTCGGATGTTCAAACCACGGCGGTTCCCGATTTCTGACCGCCCTCCTCTATATATAATTCGGGCTCCCAATTATTAATGGGTGCAAAATTATACCGGGAGTGCATACACCGCGGAAAACGTGCTGTGCCATGTGGGCTCCAGATTACCTGATAAGGCCCATTTATTAGCCTATCTGAAAACACGTGTGGCCCTATAACGCTTAAAATCACACTCCCTATTCAAACACCAGATTCAGACTCAGTTTAAAAATACATTTTAAAACACATTTGAAAAAAATGTATTTTTCACATGCCTTGGGCCGAGGCATTATAGAGCGCGTTTTATACCTTTCTGTAGTGTCCATAACGCCCTTTCCGTAATGTCTATAATGACCTTTCTGTAATGTCCCCAATAATCAAAGTCCGTCCTCGAGCCGGCGCAATAAATACTCCACCTCCACTTTTTTCGTGAGCGGAATCACATACTGTTTATATAAGTGCACGATCAACTCCGGGTCCACCTTGGCCTGCTGTCTTTGGGAGTACTTCAACGAGGGGTCCGTGCCGTATGCCTCGCATTTCTCCTTTAGCCGGAGAAGAATTTTGTCTTCCACGGCCTGGTTGGTAATACTGGCTTCGATGCCCTTGACATCGTTGGCCAAAATGAGCGCTTTGTACATTTCGGGGTCGCCTCTGAACTTGGCCTCCGCTACGAACTTCCCAAAATGGATTCTGCGTGAAAGCGCCTGCAACACCTCGACGTCACACACCGAAACCAGCCCAGAGTTTTCGTCCTGGTCGCCCTCCTGACACGCCATTTGCGGCACGATTTTGTTGACGTAAAAGTCCATGATATCGCTGTTCACATTGACCTCGTCACTGTACGAGGCCAAGACTTGCGGGTACTCCACCGAAGGCAACAACGGCTTGAGCAATTGCTTCGGAAAAAACGGCGTTTCGTCCGGAGCCTCGTACCGTCTTACCTGCGAGTGCACTCTTTCGGTCTGCAAAAGGAGCCACTCCATGAACGACCCATCAAAACCTTCAATTTTATACTTATTCGGCTGATAGACACTGGGCAGCAGGTAGAATTGCGAGCGCTCAATGAGCCCAAACACGATTGTCTCCTCCATGCGCACGAGACTCGCGCGGATATTGTTGAGGTCCAACACCGTAGCAGCGTCTTTGAAATTCATCGCACAATGTAGTTTGAAGTTTTGACTATCTGCTGATGAGGTGCAAAAGGTCGATCCAAGGCCTGCCGTCGCGACGTGGGGCACGTGACTTGCACTGGCCGGGCAGGAACCGGGCAACGCCAGCGTCCGTGCTAGGAACCAGGGTAACTGCTGTTCTTTAGTGGTTTTTGGGGTGTTCTGTATTGGGAAATTCTGTACTGGGGAATTTTTTTTTTGGGAATCACAGTCTTTTGACATACTTGGTAAGTCTACGTAATCATACCTATGACATCATTTTAAGCGTTCAAAGTCCAATAATGATTAAGCAGATCATTTAACATATGTATATATTTGCAAGGTCATCATCCATTCCGTGCACCTTGTTGTCCAGGTGGAGGTATGTTGGCGCTTCAAACCTGAGTACCTCTTGTGGTGTCCCGCCAACATCAATTTTGCTCCTCGTCAAATAATGCGGAAGCAAGGCCTTGATGCGTGAGACTTGTCAAAACGTTGATTGTGCTCAGAATTAATCGATTGCGTTTCTTCGTTTTCGTGGCATTTACCATCTTCACAACTTCCATATAATCAAAAAAGACGCCACTTTGACCCCCGTGTTTTCAAGGAAGCTCATCACGAAGCGCTACTGTTTCATGTAGAAATTTGCCTTTTGCAACACTAAAAACCCGATACACGAGTCATGGCAAAGTACGACATTTGGCCAGTTTTTGCGTGTTTTTTGCTTTTTTTTTGCGAAAACTGAGTAAGTTCTAGAGTTTCAATATGTTTCTCATATACTGGAAATAACTTCTAGTATGATCATCTTTATTACTACGGATTGCGATACGATAAGAAACTGTCATTCAGTATTTTCATTATTGCTTACTCGCAACATTGGCCAGCGGTATATGGATGAAGCAGTGGGTAAATATGGGCTGTGTGTTGAAATGACGCTTTTTGACGACCTTGAGCGTGTTTCAAATAAGCCAATACCTGATGCTCAAATCGTGTTAGACATGTATCTTTGGAGGAACACGTTCAAATAGCGTTCTTTCATAGTGTGACATATTGCATTTGAAGGTTACCTGGTGGACCTCGATTGACCGGTCGTGGATTGATGGGCTGGGTGAGCTCAGAAAGAAGGCATGTGAGAAGTCAAGGTGGCAACGAGAGCTCAATTCTCAAGTTTTCTTTCCATTTCATTCTTTTCAAATGAATCGAAGATGCATGGACCGAGAGAAATACTGATTGTGGAATCTTTTTCTTTTTACGCGACATCAAGGAATGTCTTTGGGTCTTCACTGCTAAGGATGTCGCTCCAGTTGTAGAAGTCGAAATTTTCGAGACTTCTTCATCAATCCAATGAAGTCTAGTCTGCGATTCCTATTTGCTCTAGCAGCCTGAAATCAATTTGCTATACACCAGATGAATGTATTGACTGCTTTCTTCCGTAATGAGTTTGAGGAAGATGCCGCATGAAGATACCACCCGCTTTCCTTCCGCACGAGGCAATGGGTAAAAATACAAAAGACTACGTTCTTGAGAGGCATAAATGGTGTCACGGTCTAAAGCAGGCGCCACCAATTTGGAGCCTAACCAAAAACGCTGCACTTGAGAAACAAGGTTTCAGGGGATGTGTCAATGAACCATGAATATACTACAAAAACATTCATTAACCATCATTATTGCCTTGCACGTTGATGCCCTTTTAATCTCGCCCGAGGATGAAGCTAAGATGAAGGATGTCGAGTGGAATTTGAGTCATAGATTCCAAAAAAAAGCTTTGGATGAAGCAAAAAGATTCCTCGACATCAAAGCTGAAAGTAGAACAGAGCTCGTGAACCTCCGTATGTCGGACTACATCGACTCTACTTAATAAGGGTTGTTATCAAATCTCCTTCCTTGAAGACCAAATCCTCAATGCGACATCGATTGCAACGGAACAGGATACACATCACTCGTTGGCAACCTTCTCTATGCAACCACAGTTGTGAGATACATTTCTTCATAGTTTGTGCTGAAACTATCAAGATACTTGACTGCCCTCGAGGTGAAGTATGAGGAAGCTGCTATGAGTGTCCTAAGGCACTTAGAAGGTACGAATAACCAAGGTGCTGTTCAGGAGAAGGATATCTCGCCTCATTTTGTATATAAATGATATGCTGATTTGGCTTCCAAACCGACGTTGAAAGTGAAATCGCATATGATTTCTCATCATGTACGTTGGTGCTCCTTTCCATTGGAACTCAAAGTGATAATCGTGGTTGCTGATTCAACACTTTCTGAATCTACAGCTCTCCACGTAATGGAGTTGAGGGCCGGTTGGCTCTTTTTCCTTCTTGGCGAGTTAGGGTTCTTTTCGGTATGGAACCCAACGGTGTAGTAAGTCCTACAGCATCGCATTGAGCAAATAAGAATGCGAGCTACTTATTTGAGTACTTCGTCCTAGATGGTACACCTGGAGGCTAACTGATGCTAGCCATTAGGCTATGCACATTTACCCCAATCGATCGTTTATTGACTTTTGAATCACAAGTTGGTCAAGATTGTTTGACACTAAAAGCTAGTATTTTGGATACAATGATTGACACAAGCGAAGGATTGAAATACTGGTGGTCTTGGTGCTATGGGGTACACCATGTCTCTCCACGATAGTTTTCTTATGTGTGCATCTGGTGGCGTGTGTGATGTATCACTGGCCAGTACTACTGGACCACGGCTTGATCAACACCTCCCACCAATATCGATTCATCTGAGGTTCCATGCATAATCATGCTTTTCATCATACTGATTCAAGGCCAGGTTGCCGAGGGGTGAAATAAGCCTCATTAATCAGTGAACTACAGAATCGAGGATGCTTGTGTTTCTGATCCTGTGTCGTGTGCGTGATGCCGATAGTTGACAGGCCATTTAAAGTCCCTGTATTGGTTCCTGAATAACGCACAGGGCGGTTTCTTCGTTGAAGTAATCAACGAAATTTCGCTTCAGGTGACGGAGTCACGCAAACGAGGCAAAGTTTGGTCAGATCCATGAGTGTTTGCAGTGGATGCTGCCAGAGTGGTTTCACCTATTGATGTTGATATGCGCACCCAGTGACCAAGTCCCTGACGTCACGTCCTGCTCATATATCTCTGACAATACTCAGAGGAACATCTGAGAGCTTGACAAAATGCGACTGCCTCAAAAGCCTTCGGCTTTGTGGTCATTTCAAGTCGCTTTCAGCTCAATGGTATCGTATAACCTGCTCTGATTCATATGTTGAGGCGATGGAGTGATTCCTTTCTTATACTGCATGACGAAAGATGCTCTCCTGATCTATCAAAGAGGAAAATGCTATCAGTCGACGGAGATATCCGCAATAAAATGTGAATTCTTACAGCCATATCGTTGTCAATGTGTCATAATATCGAGAGGGCACATGAAGTCGATAAGCTGTTGCAGTTGATTTGTTTCTGGCTGATACATCAATCTATGGATTGAGGGACAACAGAGAACATGTCAGAGACTATTGTGAGTGACGGAGGCTTGTTGCGAGCATGGTATCTGCATCGTCAAGAACATCAGGACGATTCTCTGTGACACTGTATAAAAATGATTTTGGATGTGGGTCAGGCACAGTCTTCGATTTACCTTGTAAGAAGAAATTGGTCTGCTCCTTTATTGATGGTGGGCATCCCAGAGACCGATCCCTGAGTCAATTTACCGTCTCGGCCGAGCATTTGCTGGTATTCCACAGCACGGGTTGAATCTGAGGATTGATTTCAAGTATCCTTGAGTGTATAATGAAGCGCAACAGCTCGATGGCCATTGGTTCTTGAGAAGTCACAGACAATTTGATGACAGCAGTCAAAACTGTGGTCGATGTATGAGTCAATCATTGCGAAAATCATCTTTTCGGTCACGATTCAAAGACGACATGGTTCTGTGAAGAAATGTCGTCACTCCTCATAATGAAAGCAGGAGTACTGCAGACTGGATGAATTTCGACGGAATCTTTGAGATCCAGCATTCGAAGCAAGGTGTCAGGCAACATGTACCTCTAGAGCCATACTTTGCCGCTGCAGTGACAGTAATGTATGGTTTTAAATAGTTCTCGGCGTACAACTTAGAAATGTTGAAATTCCCTCAGCAAACCACGCACATTTTGCCCATTGATCAGTGCCAACGCCAACTCAAGTGCTCTTGACGGAAAGAACGTAAACACGATAGAAAATCTTTCACTGAAACTTTCAACAAAATGCGTACCTCGGCACACAAGCATATGTGCGTATACACCCACTGACCAGTGTATATCCAATGAACAACGCCAAGACACGAAAAAAAGATGTATCGCAACAGTATACAACTCCCCGAAGTCAAATCATGGAAATGTTTCACAAACTCGTGTCGAAACCTCTCAGCAACGTCCCACACTCCATAAAGCCTCATGACACCCTTCTCTCCACAAACACGGTACACAACCCAATTCACCTCAGAACTTCTTCAACTGCTCCTGTGCGTATTTGGTCAACATCTCGTTCTCCTCCAATTTGGAACCGTCCTCGTCCCGGTCGTGCAAACCCAGTCGTCTATATAGCAAAAACCTGCGTATCCTCTGAAAACGGGACATACCCTCGTCATAGTTTGTGTATGCCTCCGAAAGGTCTGCCTCTGCACGGAGATTACGGATCCTGATCTGCCGATTGAATTCTTCTGTCTTCTCCAACGCTAGCATTACTTGTAATGACACTACCACACTGGCAGCAGCCAAGACCTTCCAAAGAATACTCCATTTATTCTTCTCCCAATCCTCTCTAGAGGGAGCCAGTCGGCCATATCGCATCTGGTAATAATCCTCCCAATTTCCGGCCTGCCAGAACTTGGGGTCGTTCGCATAAGAGTACTTTTTCCGATGTGCGTTGGCCATGCGATAAGCATCAAAACTGCCCGTTTTCCCGCGCTGATAGTCGCTCCAAGACGTGTTTTGCGCCTTATTGTACGCGGCCCTGTTCCTGGAGCTCTTCAAGATCTCGTACGCAGACTGTATCTCGTGGAAACGGCGTTTCTTCTGGTCTGCCAGAAGCACCTTGCCGTCGTGATTGACAATGTCACACAGCGCCGATATATCCGGATGGTACATTTTCACAAGACTTTGATACGTCCGCCGGACCGTGCGGTCAAACGCTAGTTTGTTTTTACATTCTTCCTCCAGTAGATTGAAGATTTCATGCGGCGAAGGTTTTTTGACCTTGGGCCACGGGTGTAGATTATAGTTCGAGTGGTTTACGGTCTTGCGGGCTGCAGTAGCATAACCCCTGAGCATTGTCTTTTTTGGTTGTCTTGGTAAGTATAAAGAATCAATCGTATTATAGGGGGCTTGGAAGTTGGGTGCATCAGACAGTCTTGATAACAACTTAGAGACAGGAAAGGCGAGGCAACACTTGGTCGTGAAGAGCGGGTTTATGAATCGGATCAGCAGTGTAATTATTATTTTTGTGTTGATACTTTTTTGGGAATATCGCTCTGATGTTGAGTTCCGATGGGGCTCGTAGATAAGGAGCGTAGATGAATAGATGCCTACTTGGTCCGATTGCTGAAGGTAGATCTCACCGAAGCAAGCTTGAGCTGTGCCCAGTGGTGTTGGGCATGCATGTTAGTGAGTGATATTTTTAGTATCTTTCGCGATACTTTTGCTAGAAAAGTAATTTTTAAAGATGTTTTTATTATCATGCATATTTATTCTAGTTTTATATTTATTCCAGTTTTAGCAGTTCTTATGTAAGTATTTTTAGTATTTTCAAGAAGGTACATCTCCCCACTACAGTGAAACCTCGATAAGTGAGTACATTAAAAACGCGCGCTATGCACTTATCGAGGATATTCACTTATCGAGGATTTGGGTGGTTTTCTTGATGAGGTGGATTCCTGAAAGTGTATAAAATTATGGAAATTAGTGAGTATAATAAAGAATTTCGAGACGATCATCCCTATGTAAATAATATTCCATTTTAGTTTTAGTAACCAGAAATTTGCTTTCTAAAATTGAAAACAAATTAATTAAATGCGCATTTTTTTTTGTGAACCCCTTAGTTTTAGCCCAGAAATACAAATCACAGTCTTTTTCGGTACAAGTTCTTTAGTTTTGGCTAAAAATTTAATTGAATGAATGCCAAGTATGTACTGCCTTTGAGTGCTTTGTTTTGCGTAATGTTCCTTTCATAGCTCTGAGTATCTGTGGTGAGCTCACGCAATTATTTACACGTAATTTTATGCACTTATCGAGGTTATTAATTTAGCGCGTTATTTAATTGTGGAGGCATTACTGTAATAGGGAGAGCGAATGACCCCCATCTCTCAACCGATCAAAACCGCGGGTAAGTATTATGATTACCCCAAACACCAGTATATTTGATCCTTTTTCGCAGAGTCGGTAGTAACTTCAGCGTCTTCTGAAATGAATATATGCTCCTCTTCTGTTAGGTTCTGGCGTAGCGTGGTACTGAGTCATCATATACTCACCAAATATACCTATCAGTATACTCTAAATATGAATAGTCAGTACTACGCTACGCCAGAACCTAACATCTTCCAGCTTATCAGCTTTGGAATCTCCGTGATCTTCCACCTTCTCTCCATCTCCGTCACCTAGAGAGTATGGGTCACTCTCGTTCAGCTCTTCATATGGGTTTCCCCGATTGAGTTCAAGGGCGAAAGTCTCTTTCGTCCCAGTCTAAATGTAAAATTATGCGACATATTCTGATCAATCGGCTGGCCTTCTTCTTCTCCCTGATGATGAAACCCATCACGGTATGATTTCGGTACAAAGCCCACCCTAGTATTGTCAACATTTTGTTTGTCTTTGGCAGTGATCTTCTTCTTCCGTCCGTTAGCATGCACTTCACCTCGGAGAGAAGAGACTCAGGCGGCGAGGACAATGTTGGAGTACATAGGAAGTCTCTTGCCATATTATAGATAACGGGAAACACATCTCTTCGAGATGTGTAGTCTCGTGCAACATTCCAATCCTCATCTTGTCTCTTTTCCTCAAGCTATCTCTTTAATTTGTTTTCATCTGCGATCGACGCGTCTCTCATGAAAACATTTATCATTAATGGATACTGATCTGAGCTATAATTACGTTCTCCTCTTTCCTTTGCGTGTAGTGGAAGTTTCTGCCTCTTTCTTACTCCGCCTTGAACTCGTGAGGAGTGCAAATAGAGCTTCTTCAACGGCATCTGAAATGGAAGATAGGTAGCCATTCTGACTGAGCACGTCGAACTTCAAACGCGAATCATGCGCTGTTCCGATATAGGCATCAGCGGTTCAATACTACAAGACCAGAGAGTGTTATATTACGCAATTTGGCACACGCTTCCAGAACTTCCACAGCAAGCAAGGATTGAGAATCCTTTAATCTTTGAGTGTTGTGTCCCTCACGCAAATTCAACGTCTGTGCTACAAAAGTATAGCAACCCTGCCGATTGATAGTTACTGCTTCCAGCTAATTTGTCTTAATTCAAGAATTCCGATTCACGCGAAGAGCTTGTATCATCCATTGACTGCTCCTCAGGTATTGGGCAAGTGGCGGAAATTTGGCTAAGCGAGGCAAATAAAGCAAAGGACGCAAGTACTCGAGCAGCTAGAAGGTGACCCCGGCTTCAAACTGCAAGCTTCGCCATGGCAAAACTGCCTGAATACCTTTTGAAATCATATAAAAAATGCTGAACGTAAAATTGGTGAAAACCACCTACTAACAAGCCTGGTCTGTAATATATCTTCAATTCTCGCATGACCACGCCTTTCATGATGAACAAAGAAATTCGAGAGCTTCATCATTGAGGTTTGCAGCTGAACCTCAGAGGAGATTATTTCAAGGCCTGTATGACAAGACGAGGCTCTTTCAGCGTGATTGATCAAAATTATGCGCACTTGATCAATTCGACATATCTATCTTGACGACTCAGAATACTGGGCTATGAACTCATCTTGTTCGAGTACAAACA
>JAKTWD010000750.1:0-23332 GCA_030581935.1 Metschnikowia corniflorae
GCTACCACTGGCTGGGACGAGATGGTCTATGTGTGGGACACGAAGAGAGTCTGAGGATTATGAAAAAGTGCACGTCCGGGTTAAGAGAGTGGAAAGAGATCGCTTGCGAATGATGTCCACGACTGCCGCACTTCTTGATAAATCGCGTTTTACGGGAAGAGATTCGGAACCAAAATTGTCTTGGGATACTTCCTTGGTCTGTAGACGGCTACTTGATCAGCTTTCATTTTTAGAGTTGTCTTGATTTGCTGCCGCAGTGGTGCTTGCGCTCTAGCGCGATAGTTCACCCGCTTCCTGGGCTTATTTGCCTAATATCTACCGCTATTATATTCGGTCTGTGTATGACTGCGAACTCATCGGAGTTCATAGGCATCTAGCAGCATTGCTGTTTTGCAAAATAGCTTATAGCCCCTTTAATTAACTCGACTTCTTCTATTAGCGGCCATGCGCAGCGTGATGGAATTGGTGTTGTAGGCCTCTCCAAACTCATCTTGTATTAGTTTCCTTGAGTTTTGAACCCATGATGTTACTTATTGTATAGTAAACACTAAAGGCAAAATGCATAAATCTGAAGTTCATAACATAAAAGAAAGAATGTTTCTTTCATTCAAATTTGCTGGTTTGCACACATGACGAGTTAACGAAAGCGCTGGAAGAATCACCTAACGTCGGAGAATCCTGTGTGGATTCTCCGCGTTCAACGCAGCGCCAATTTAGCGAATCTTGCATACAATCCACATGAGTCCAGATCCGGAAGTATGGCATCAGTGTTGATCTTTTGACCGAATGCGGCAGAGCGCGCAGATTGGAATATTATTAGTCTCACAATATTTGATAGACCTTAAGAAGAGTTAATTGATGCTCAGCCCCTAACAAATTCTAATTGCCCAATAATCCTCCATTTGAATTGCACAATCTGTCAGAATTACGCTATCCTCTTGCTCGAATCATTTGTTGCAACCACCATCTCTCCGCTGCGCCCTGAATATGGATTCAAACCTCGTCATTTTCTCACTTGAGTACACTTACTTGATCAAGCCTCGGCAAAGCATTTTCGAGTCTAATACAGGTCTATGGCAAGGTAATCTGGAATGGTCTAGAGCACTTATTCCTTATAGCACTTCAGACCGTCACAAGCTGGACAAAATTAGTGTAATTGATAACATCAGTGAATTGCGGCTGTGTGCAACAATGCTCAATCACAATGGATTGAACGAAACGAACCACGTCAAACTAATAGAGCCTCAGCTCAATAATAAGCTTATTACAATCAGTATCAACGGGAGTGAAACATTTGTGAATAACTCGAGAGCGGAATTCTTGAACAAGTACACACGGGTGGGGTTCCGAAGAATAGTTCTCACCTCCTACGAGCTCAAAGCTCTCTGCAAGGATTTTCTACATCGTTTGGACAGCCTTGCTTTGAGATACGGCGTCGAAATTATCGTTTCGGACTGCGAGCCGAGCTTCGACGGCCTGTCCACCCAATCCGACAAAACATCAATCTTCATTTTGGGCGATGAAAGAAATTTGGGCACTGCGGAAAGCCACACAAAAGTATTGATCGACACCATCCTCAACGGCTGTTATGTAGACCAAGTTTCGATCCCATGGCTGAGTATTCCCTTTTTGGGTGGGGCCGGTTTATCAGCTTTGACCGAGCTCACAAGGCAACTGAATGCCACAGTCCGTCTTCCCGATCTATGGAGTGTGGCCTTCGAATGTGAATCATCCGAACGCACGAATGAGACTTTTATTTGGTTGACAAGTCCCAAGTTAGCGGAGTTGGCATTGACGAAAAACGCATTGATTGAAATTCTCTGTCTCGCGGAGATCAGAAAGTCCGAAAAAGCCGATATGTTTTTTCAGACAGTGGACACAAGCAAGGAAAAATTAGACTTGATATATCTCCACCATCGATCAGACTTGAAAACGATTATGCTAGAGCATGATACCATCTTAACGAGATGCTTGGACCCGGAAGCGGGAGGCCAAACCATTCGTGTACAAGGTCCTGTATTTGATTCAGTTCTTAGAGCATCACAAGACTTGAGCTCTTTGAGTTGCAGACTGTACCGCCTAGAAATTAGGTTTTCACAGGGCACCTTACCTGCAGATTTGGAATACTTCTTCATCAGCCTAGTCCATCGCAGAAGAACATGTGTTCTCACTCTTAACCAGCACGGGGTCAGCATACTCGGCTCTAAGGATGAAATCAACTCGTTGTTGAAGGAGCTTATCTCAGATTTGAAAGACCATCATTATTTCTCGAATGTGCTCAAGGAAAGTGAACACGGGTTCCAAATTGCATTGAAAATGGAACTCTCTAATGACCACAAGGACTTTTTGGCTGGAAAAAAGAATGGCAAGATCATGAAGATTTTGGGTCAATTTGGCTTTGTGCCGACAATTAAATTCACGAGGTTGAGCGATCTCAACTTCTGTATCACTTCAAGCATCCTGGTGGGGCCCTCGACCAGGACAGAACAGCTGTACACAGCCTTCAACATTCTCTTGCATACAGTTGATCTTCTTGAGATGGAACTTCCGGCTGAATTGCAATTCAACGTTCCTGAGGTCTTCCACAAGAGTCTCATCGGGAATGGCGGATCGATTATTCAGTCTATCATGAAAAAGTACAATGTGTTTATAAAATTCTCGAGAGATCTGTCAGATGGGGCCTCACCGCAGAAAAATGGCAATGGTGTGGAACAAGACTTCCACCAATTCAAGAGGAAGTACAATGTTATGATCCGGTGCCCAATGAAAAATCTGAGGAGTATCATGTGTGTGAAATACGAGATCGATCAACTCGTTCTCGAATGTTGTCAATCTAGGCCTTCACCATTTAACGACGTGTCTGTCATCTACAACACCGCCAAGCTCAGGCTTTTAAGAAGCCACTTTCTTCTCCTCAGCAGACAAATGAAATTCAACCCGAGATTCATCCACGACTTGGAGACTAAATTTAGCACATTTCTTGACTATCCGAAATCAATCGATGATTTCGAGGACAAAAATGACTATTTGATCACGATAAAGGGTAACGAAAGCCAAGCTCGTTCGTGCGCAGAGGAGTTTGCGAGGCTTCTTCCAAAATCTATCATCTTCAATGTTTGCCGAGTAGCCGGAGACTCCTCTGTCATTTTCGATTTCACGAAAGACGAGTTTAGAGAAAGATTAGTCATACCTTTCAGCTTACTACTTGAAACAGAGCTAGTTGTTGAGC
Source organism: Metschnikowia corniflorae (assembly GCA_030581935.1). Taxonomy (NCBI): domain Eukaryota; kingdom Fungi; phylum Ascomycota; class Pichiomycetes; order Serinales; family Metschnikowiaceae; genus Metschnikowia; species Metschnikowia corniflorae. Next base: position 3,230 of record JAKTWD010000750.1, read on the forward strand.
CAATTTCTAATGGGTGCTATAGTGACCAGGTGCACGAAATAACTCTCAGCTCGTATGATGAACGTCATCTCGCCAGGGCGGCTATCGAGCTAATAGAGTTTTTGGGTGAGCTAGGCTTGATAGTGAAAGAGAGGCCACTGTCAACTTATAATCCTATTGTGTCTATCGATGAAGTGATCAGTCCGTCAAAATCACCTCTGAAATATACTCAGAGGTCTCCTTCGAAGTCTCCACTGAAATCTGTGGGGAGATCACCAGATAAATCACCCTGGAAAAATACGAACAAGAGCAGCTCGCCATGCAAGAGCGGAAAAAAACCTCTAGGTGTCATCACCAACCACCAAAACGGGTCCGTTCTCAAATCAGTACCACAGCTCAATCACCAAGAAATTTCCAGAGGTCTATATTGAGTCGCTGCATGTCAATTCGAAAGTCTCAAAATAAGAAGCGAGATTGGCAAGTGGGGGAGATGAATGCGGCTTTCATAGCAAGTGCGCATTCGACGTGTCAAGTCAATATTGCCGAGGAAGATAGAAAGGCCCCAAAGTTTTGAACCACCCCTGGATGCAAACCTTGTTGTTCCGCGGCATGCAGGTTTCCCCAACATATTCGAGCAGCAGGTGAGCGCTCATGCGAGACCGCAAAAAACCAAGTTTGACCGTTTTGCAACCTTGCTCCTGGGTCACTTGTGTAGAATTTATCCATGTCCAAAGTAGAATTGATACCAGTGCAGTAGATTGAGTGACCTTTGTAAGATTTTTCCTGCAGTCACTTCACAAGGCCATTTGCTCAACAGTTTGAATCGGGTGAGGAATGCCCAGAACTTCAATGTGCGCCTGCCGGAGTGCATCCAGGAAATAGAGTCGGTGATGTCAAACCCGGCTTCTTAAAGGCTGCGATTCCACCATGAGCATATGGCCATCTCGGCAAAGATGTCTTTTTCATTCGGTCTTCCAGACGCGTCATTATGGGCTTTCCCAAAGTTTGACACTCGAATTCCACCTTCGCCTTTTGAAGGTGAGCATTTATCAAAGCTTTTTGCGTTGTCGATGAAGGTGTCTACGCCCTTGACAATTGCTATTGTCTACTTCACCTCTGTGCATTACATTAATCCGATAGTGGTCAGAAGACAGATTAAGAAAGCGAGTCTCTCCGAAAAGGACGCGGAAAAGTTGAGCGAGAAGGACTTAAAAAGATTGAAGCCTGCTCCGTATAAAGTTGCAACCTACGGCTTGTTCAAGCTTTTTGTTCTTTTGCACAACATCTTTCTCTGCGCATACTCCGTATGGACTTTCGTTGGTATGTTGAACTCGTTTTCGAGAACGATCAGTCAAATTCAGTTGAAGACGAACTCCGAGAGCTACTTGGTCAATTTTGTCCATGCCGTATGTGACTTGGAAAGCGGAGTATTCCAGCAGACCACCAGAGACAACAACTTGGCACTTTTTGGCTGGTGGTTTTACATCTCCAAATTTTATGAAGTTATCGATACCATTATTATTTTGCTCAAGGGAAGACCCTCGAGCCTCTTGCAGAGCTATCACCACGCGGGTGCGATGATGTGCATGTGGAGCGGTATTAGGTACCAAAGTCCGCCAATCTGGATTTTTGTGGTTTTCAACTCTTTCATCCACTCGTTGATGTACTTCTACTTCAGTTTAGCATGCTTGAAGATCCGCGTGCCCACCATTGTGAAGAGGTCTTTGACTTCCATGCAAATTTCCCAGTTCGTTTTCGGAGGCTCATTGGCCATTTTCCATGCATTCATCTGGTATAGTGATGTTACAGGGCAGAAATTTAGCGGATGCATCAACACGACAGACCAAGCTTTGCCCTTGTTGATCAACGTTGCATACTTGACGCCCTTGACGGCATTGTTTGCAGCCTTTTATATCGACAGTTATAAAAAGAGAAAGACGGCTTGAAGTTAGATTAGATCTTTCAGCTTTACGAAGGTAAATCGCCCTCGCCCCATTGGCCAGACATTATATACATGCATACACATTAGATTAAACACGGATCAGCCAGCGGATTCTACGTCCTGACTTGTGGAAATATAGTTATCGCAACTCCAGGACATGTAGGCAATTGCAAAGTCGGGTCTCACAGGATGATCCATTTAGACCATCAAACAGCACAGGGGAACCGGGGTCGGCAATTCAAATCCGATATCGGGACTCACTCAAAAGCTTGAACGCTGCCGAAATTAAATTGCGCAAATTGATATAAAGTGACCCAAGATTTTTTCTCTCGCCGAAGGCCAATCTCACACTCAAGGAGCTTGTTTGGTGCGAGCGTCTTGAGCGCAGTGCCTCGTTGGGGCAGTGCACCTTAATTGTCGTATCATCCCACGCATTAAGTGAGATTCCTGCTTGCAAATCCGACCCTCCCCACAATTAGTGATCGGAGTGCACCTTGCTACATCATGGAATTTCGTTATCGAAGCCACTTGAATTTGCTTCGAGATTAAGCAATTCGACACTACGATGACAGCTTATCAACCTATAGCTGAGATAAAAAAGCAGCCGATAGGTAATGCAGAGGAGGCGGAGCAACATTTATTGCTGCCGTTCAATGATGATAATGCCGTAGCAAACGAAGGACACAGACCATTGAAACATAGATTTGAAACTGGAAGTAGCCCTACTTTGGGAATAGACGATTTTGATTATCCCACAACATTGTCAACAAGCGCGGACCAAGACACTGTCATTGCTGATCATGCTGTGAAAGAAGACGAGTTTGCAGACTGGGACACGATCGACCACTCTGAGAGCTCACGCCTTCAACAATCGAAAGGAGAATCTCACATGGATGCATTTGGTAAAATATACGAGCACGTGGACTTTGATGCTCGTGCTTACACGAGCAAAATGAAGTTGAAGGGCCAAAAATTGGTGTATTTCACCTCCGCATTTGTATCTTTGTTTGTATCATTGTTTGGATACGAGCAGGGCGTCTGCTCGGGCATCTTGACATTTGTAACATTCACGCAGTACTTCAAGAACCCAACGGCGACGGAAATCGGTTTGGTGATTTCCATTTTAGAGATTGGCGCAATGGTTTCGTCTCTACTAGTGTCACTGATCCTGGAGAACATTGGCCGCAAAAGAACAATTCTCATGGGCACAGTCGTTTTCATGATAGGCGGCACTCTACAAACATTCTCGGTGAACCTCTGGGTCTTTGGCGTAGGAAGAGTATTTAGTGGGTTTGGCGTCGGTGTACTATCCACAGTTGTGCCTCTGTACCAATGTGAGATTTCCCCCGTCGAGGAACGTGGAAAATTGGTATGCGGAGAATTCACAGGCAATATTTCGGGGTACTTCTTGAGTGTGTGGGTCGACTACTTTTGCTACTTCATCCAGAACGTCGGAGACGCTCGCAAAAACCCTCACCTGTTTGCAGCCAATCTTTCGTGGCGCTTACCCTTGTTCATACAAGTCATTTTGGCTTTTGTATTGCTCGTGGGAGGTTTTTTCATTGTTGAAAGCCCGAGGTATCTCTTGGATGTGGATGACGACGAGCGAGGCTTCCACGTTTTATGCCTTCTCTATCACGATGATCCAGATCACGAGAAGGCAGAAAAAGAGTTTTTTCTAATCAAGAACTCCATTTTAAATGAGCGGGTGAAAACCCCGAAACGTGAGAGATCTTGGAGACATCTCTTTCGCAACTACAGACTCCGTATGTTTATTGCATGCTCTGCATTGGCTTTCGCGCAGTTCAACGGTATCAACATTATATCGTACTACGCCCCGATGGTTTTCGAGCAAGCCGGGTTTAATGATTCCAAGGCGCTCTTGATGACTGGAATCAACGCGTTTATCTACCTTTTAAGTACTATTCCACCGTGGTTCTTGGTGGACAAATGGGGAAGAAAACCGCTTTTGATTTCCGGAGGTCTTTCTATGGGCGCGTGCTTGCTCGCTATCGCTCTTGTAATGTACCTCAATGTGGCTGCAACGCCGCTGCTTGTCGCGTTTTTGGTGATTGTCTACAATGCATCTTTTGGCTTCAGCTGGGGCCCAGTAGGTTTCCTCGTGCCGCCAGAAGTGTACCCATTAGCAGTTAGATCAAAGGGCGTCTCGCTATCTACCGCATCTAATTGGCTTTCGAACTACGTGGTTGGCCAGCTCACGCCAATTCTTCAAGAACGCATCGGCTGGGTGATGTACTTACTTCCAGCAACGAGCTGTATCGTCTCCGTGATTACCGTTATCACAGTGTATCCTGAAACAAAAGGGGTAGAGTTAGAGGATATTGACCAATTGTTTGAAACGCCAAAAGCACCGCCTCCTTCCACTAGTTATAGTGAGTTGGGCACTGAGCTCGACGACTTCGACTACGAGATGGCCACAGTTTCAAAATAGGCCAATTCTGTGGAGAAAGCGAGCCACCGTGCCTGCGGCAATTGGCGGAGTGCCGCTTCCTTTCGCGGCTCAATTCGCATGCCCTATACACTCTTGGATCGGGCAAGCTTCTCTCACACATCAAAAATGCGCGTATCTCATAATTAAGACATGTGGCACCGCAGACCAATAAGGTTGGAAACATAAATAGTGGAGGATCCGGGGTGGCGAATTTAGATGCGAAACAGGGACACAAACGGATGACGCAAACTAATAATACGCATTCCTACAAGCACTCTTTCTACCATTGGTTTGTGAAATGCTACAACAGTGCCTCAGTTTTTGCGGAGGATGACGAAATTTTGTTGGTGTTTGGCGGCATGCGGAACGAGAGCCGTGCGGCCAACATTCTCGCGAAATTATCTCAAGATCTTGGGTGTGCGCGCATTTTGTCTCGAAAAGATAAGCCACTGCTCCACACGGCAACCCGATTGTGCTGCATGCCTGCGCACAGTGATTGCGGCATGGATGCAACTATTATCCGCTAGAACAATTTGCCGGAATCCCATATTGTGAAAGATCGAAGCACTTTCTTTCTTCTCGAGAGCTCTTTCTTACTTCAATTGAATCGTGGGCTTCATTTACTGTTCTTGACTAACCGAGCAAACAGCTCCGAAAAGTGCATGATCTGGTTGTGCGCCCCTGCTGATATTTGAATTGCTTTGGTAAGCAATTCCGTTGCAAAGAAGGCACGCTCCGACTTGCTTAAACATTCCTTTAGTTCTGAACAGAATCGGATATTTGCCTTTTCTCACATGAATCAGCACATTCGCCATACGAAAAGATACCAGTCTCTAGCAGCACCATTGGACATGCCCAAAGCGCACAATTGCGATCCAGGACTTAAATACAAGGCCAGCCGAAAGCCGTCTCTCGCACCACTATTATCGCATCCACTCGATTACAGTGATTTTGAGGATCTGTTTCTATCTGACACAGAATCAGACAGCTGTTTTGACTCGTCTTACAATGAGTCCATTTCGTCAGTCGCCACCAACATCACTTCCAGTGCTAAGTCAGCGGCATCAGTCAGCTTCTGGAACCAACATTGCCTGCGACAATCGGCTTCCCTTCCTGTTGTACTGACTACGTATAATGCCACGTACACCCCTGTGAGCATTTCAACGCCATCAGTGACTTCGAGTAAACTCACCGATCTCCTAAAAAAATTCGAGATTAAAGTAGCGGAGCAGGCGAACGTGGAATTGGAGCGTGTGCTTACGCACAATAACCCACAAGCACCTATAATAAGCGCCTGGCAGTCATTTCTGGCATCTTTCATCAACTATTCCATGCGCTCAGGCAGCGGTGAAATGTTCCCAGAGGACGTCTTTCAGACACCAGAAATGACGAGCTCTGCCGAGGACAACGTGGAGAAGGAATTAGAGACATTTTCCTTCATCGAAAATGAGCCCTGCGATGCCGTATATCACAAAAGCAAAGTCAGAAACCGAGATTATCGAGTCAATAACGTGTTTTTGAGGTGCTATGCGTTGGACTGCAGTGCAAGAATTGGTCATGTCTTGCCCAAAGTTCCTGAAGATGTCGATGCGATGATCCGCGAACCATTGCTACAAAAATTCGATAAAGACTACGGTCTTCTCAAATTATCCCAATTGTCACGAGATAAACTCTGGAACTCGGTGATTCTCCCACCGCGGAGCGACATGTGTCCCCGTAGTGTGATTGATTCTTCCAGCTACATTCAGGTGCGCGGCGAAAGAAGGTCCTCCATGGTCACAAAACATGGTAAAATGGTGCCTTGGGCCACTCATCAAACCTCTGTCAAGCCTGCTGGTAGGCTCAGAACATCTGCATGCGTGAAAAGCGAGACGGCGCCTACATTGGCACACAGTACTCCGCAGTATACAGTAAGAGGATGGCAAAATGAGAGATGGATACCGATGACGATATCGAGCTGAGCTCGGCCGAAATTGCTGGTCAATGCTTGGGGACGAGCGCGCACAAATCTCACACAGGGAACGAACAGGTAGATATAGAATGGAGTAAATATGGGTAAAAAACAAATTGATGGAATAGAGATCTCTCTGAGAGAATTTTTTAAGTGCACATTGCCATTGTTGTGAAGTGGCCTCGTTAGTGTCAGACAGACAGGATTAGGTGGTGTCGCGCGAAACACAGTCACTCTTATCACGTGACACAAATATCTGGCACACGCGCTAGCGCACTTGAGCGCACATCCGTACACCTCATCGGGAACCTGCGCGGCCATGGGTTAGAGAAAAAAAAACCGAGGCGAAATTGTGAAATTTATTTGAAGTACCCAGCAACACATCAAAATGGCTCCAAAAGGAAAGAAGGTCGCTCCAGCCCCTTTGGCTAGCAAGTCTGAGTCTACCAAGGCCGCCAAGAACCCTTTGTACGAGTCCACACCCAAAAACTTCGGTGTGGGCCAGGCTATCCAGCCAAAGAGAGACTTGACCAGATTTGTGAAATGGCCTAAGTACGTCCAATTGCAAAGACAAAGAAAGATCTTGAACTTGAGATTGAAAGTTCCTCCAGCAATTGCTCAGTTCCAAAACACATTGGACAAGAACACCGCCACCCAAACCTTCAAGTTGTTCAACAAGTACAGACCAGAGACTGCTGCTGAGAAGAAGGACAGATTGACCAAGGAGGCCGCTGCTATTGCTGAAGGCAAAAAGGCTTTCGATGTTTCTTCCAAGCCTATTGTCGTCAAGTACGGTTTGAACCACGTTGTATCTCTTATCGAGAACAAGAAGCCCAAGTTGGTCTTGATTGCCCACGATGTCGACCCCATTGAGTTGGTCGTCTTCTTGCCTGCTTTGTGCAGAAAGATGGGTGTTCCATACGCTATTGTCAAGGGTAAGGCTAGATTGGGTACGTTGGTGCACAAGAAGACCTCTTCCGTCGCTGCCTTGACCGAGGTTGCCCCTGCTGACGAGGCCGACTTGGCCAAGTTGGTTTCCACCATCAACGCCAACTTCATCGAGAAGTACGAGGAGTCTAGAAAGCACTGGGGTGGTGGTATCATGGGCCAGAAGCACAACGACAAGGCTGCCAAGAGAGCCAAGCAAATGGACGTTGCTCCCGTTGCTCCAGCCCCTGCTAACGCTTAAGCACATACACTTAATCCAGAGACTAGTAGTTGAAGCATCGCTCACTGCAATGACCCACTGTGATGTAGGCTCGTAGGTATAGAAGTATTGTAGACTCTTAGTACGAGGTTTGACAAAGGAATGGAGTGCGCTTGTCTACATTCAGCCTGGGGTTTCTCCTTGCTGAGGTCTATTCGTCTCACCCATTCAACATTCATCTCAAAGTACTCACGTAAAACTGTACTGCTTTGGGCGATATTGATCCTGTGAAAAATATTTTGTCTTCGGGAATCAGGTTGTATGATGATCTTGATCCACGAGCGCCACTGGAGTTTTTTGCTAGAGTCAAAATTTTCTTATCAGACTGCACGAAGAGGTACTGATTACCTTGTTCATGGGCATCATAGCACGGTTCCTCAAGTGCATTAAATTGAAGTTCTGACTCGAATGTGGGTACAATTCGTTTGGTAGAAAGACCCCTGACATGAAAATATGACCGGTTTGAAAGTCGCAGTCTGTAGCCGGACTGGTTGATCTAGCTTCGGTGGAAAGACAGATGTTGTCAGCGTGACGATGTATGCAGTAGAATCAGCACACATGCAACCTGATATCATGTAATCTCTGGGCGAGGAATCAGGCAGTGAATTTATTTTCATCAATCAACATGATTTTCAACCTGTCAAGTCGTGGTTGCAAAGAACGCGATTGGCGCATCTCTCCATTTAACCTGGGCTCATTAGCTAGGCACCATCTGAAGAAAAGTATTCAACACAAATTGCAAGATGTGATAAAAAGACAAGCTGTACATAAAACAATAAAAACACACACGCAAGCAGTATGTGGAGATCACCTAATAATGTTTCCGGATACATATATACTTACAGTCCTTCAGAATTACCAAGAGCTTTGTGCCTATCGACAAAGGTTAAAGAAGCTAATTATGACTGCCAGGAAAAACGCAAGGAGTGTTTTCTAGCACACAAGTATTATCTTTTTTTTTTTTGTTTCTTATTATCATATTTCGTTTTGCAAGATTCTGATACTTGCTGTTTACAATGCAATATTATTTGCTGCGTGTCGCATCACCTTAGACCCCTGAGTACGACCTCACCAGATATTCAATTATTAAAAGACATGTTCAAAATGGTTGGCTCCTGTCTCAAATACAATACTCCTAGCAGGATATCAAGATCAACAAACGAAGGAATAGTGTTTCTCGTCTTACGCGCTTTCAAACCGTTAGTTACTATCGTCGTGCACATACCAATGCCGCGGATTGACCAATCGCTAGTCGCACGTTTGACAATCGCAGTGAAGGTATTTTCAAAAGACCTGAAGGTGCATATCAGATCGCTAATTCTTGATTCGAACACAACCCGCCATGTCGTTTTTGAGAGATCTTTTTGAGTCGACCTTCCCGGTCGCTTATGCAGACGAGGTATGTCACACAAACTTCAATATGAAATCACCAGACTATGATATTCGTTAACGAAGCATTCTGATGATTGGTATCAAGATCTCGAGCTTTGCCATGTTTGTGGCTGTTTAAGCGAGACGAAATTGTGAGAATGTAGAGGTATTTAAAAGGTGGGGACTTCGGTTCGTCCTGCCGATGCATCACCATAATGTGTATTGCGGATGCAATGAGCCAGAAGCAATGGATGAGAACGCACCTTTTAAACGCCCTTCTTGCAAACGAACACAATTGTGCTCTGGTTCGCAATATTCAAGGAATCACATATATTCGATATCAAAGGGATTGCTGAGAACTCCATGTACAAGACTTTACGAATGCCTGAACCTATCATACTAACTAAACTAGCCATCGAATGCTCACGATGAAGACTCCGAGGACGACAACTCCTCTGAGCAAAACGAAGAACAATCCGGAGAAGAAGAATCCGAAGAAAAAGAGGACAAAGAGGATGGCGACGACGAAGAGGGTGGAGATGAAGATGAAGACGAAGACGAAGAAGAAGATGACGAGGACGAGGACGAAGATGCCGTGAAAGACCCGCTTGACGAAATGCGTGAGGAATGCGAAAAATCTGACGCTTGCCACAAGTACGTTCATCATTTTCAGGAGTGTGTCGAGAGAGTGCAAAAGGAGCAGGAAGAGGAGGGCTACGAGCACAAGGCATACAAGGAGGACTGTGTGGAGGAATTCTTCCACTTGCAGCATTGTGTCAACGACTGTGTTGCTCCCAAGTTGTTCTACAAATTAAAATAAACTGCATCCCAACCACATTTCAAACACATACACGCAACGATATAGAGTTGACAATAAACAACGACAAACGACACCTGAATATTCTAGAGTATATTGGGTCGTATAATAATGAGGCTGCGCATCTAGCCACATAATCCAAAGTGAATAGAAACAAGTTCGATTGTCCGGGTGAAAGGAGCCTTTATACGACGTAATTCACCAATTGTATCACACATTGGATAGTGTACCATCTCTGGTTTGTGGACGTGCGTATGAACTGTCTCGGAATAGATGCGTGAAATAAGCAGAGTTATTGAGGCAGATGTGAGCAATTTCGTTAATGATGATGGGAATGAAGATTTCGGGGCTAGTTGTCACACTTTAATTTACTGGAAGGATGAAGGGGGTCTGAGTATAAATATATGTCATGATGATGATCCAGCCGAAATGACACTTCAGCCTCCATGGAAGCCCCTCACTCTACACATTAGAATTAACTCATATGTATAATGAAAGCAGACCTGATTCGTATTGTATCTTGTATTCTATCTCATACTCACTCTACTACAAGTTACAATTCATGCATGCTCCAATCAAACTCGGGGTATTACACACCACGCCGCCCAATCGTCTCGGCAACGAACCCGAAATCAAAAATAATCAAGTAGACAGCACTTGAAAGAGATATCATCATAAAAGAAACCTTATGTTTTGTATAGGTTTCTCGAGCGGGAACTGTATGGGCATATTCCTCCCCGGTTATGGCGGAAGGCGCACCGATTCCACAGTGCGGACCAATGTTGCGAATTACGCGCAAACTACGCCAAGATTACGATCTACGAATCTCAAGACCAGCGTAATCACCACCATAATTTGAATTACGTTTTAGGGAACCATCGTGACCACCATCACAATCGTACATTGCAATTTCTTCGTAGCGTTTCGTAACTTTGTCATTTTTTTGTAATTTTTCGTAACCAATTCAAGATATTCCAGCAAAAAGATTCGAGATTTAAATCCAAAATACGGAAACACGCTACAGAAAATTGCCATGAGGTAAAAATTACGGTGTCATAATCTTCATGAGTATAAGACAGTTATTAACTAAAGTACTCATATTTGTGGGCTATCCCTCCGCTTAACACTTTGAAAATGTGTTGATAATAGAAATTTCTGGTTGCTTACTTGAACACTGTGTTCGTAGATTTCTTAGCGGAACGTTCTTATTTCGGTCAAGTTCAGTGATGTGTGAAAAATTGAGCTGTTTGTGCCCAAATAGAGCTGTTCGAAAACTGAGAATCTATCTGATCATCAAGAATGCATTTTCTCAATTGATCTCGTCAAATTTACCAGCGTCTACTTCCATCTCGTCATCATTGGTTTCCTGGGTATCTCTCGCGACCCGCACACGCAGAATGGTGAAAGTGGGCTTTGTAGAAGGCTACGTGAATGAATCAAACGGTTCTCGTTTTTTCTTCTATTCAATCAACGAGCGTGTTCACTTGAGTATCGCAAAATTGACGGCCGTGAACACGTGCATGTCAGGTGCTTCGGCTTAGAACTTCAACCCAATATCTGAACAAGATGTGCAGCACAGGTTGATGAGCGCTTTACTCAAGAGAGACCTTAAAACCCGTGAAAAGCTTAAAAAAATCGTAAAAATCGTATTACTATAGTTAACGAATTACGAAAATGGGGGTCGCCGTAGTCGTAAATCGCACTCGTAATATTTTCGCGTAAAAACAAAATTCTCATTACGATTTACGCAAAATTACGCCAGCGCGCAACACTGGTGCGCACCCGCGAGAAAATACACACCCGTACACCAAGAGGCCACAACACTCGCGGCGCCAAGACGTCACGGCCGTTCCAAGCCCTTAAGCACTTTTCGCGTGGCGACACATTGCATTTCACTCACAACAAGGACACAGAATACCACAATTCAAGCTATCAACTCACGTCTCGATCGTAACGGGAAAGTAAGAATTCTGAATACGGTGCTCTATCCTGATTGACTGATTGTCTCTGATTATCCATCACTAAGGCAAATCTACAGCGTTTGTTGCCCCGTTTCCCAGATATACAAGCCTTCAAGTCTTCTCGCCCATTGAGTCGAACGAATACCACACAATCAACATCCAAAATGTCCGCAATTGCCGATCCATCAAGAGTTTACGTGGGAAACGTCAACTTCAACGCAACCGAGGAGGAGCTCGAGGAGTTTTTCCACCAATTCAACGTGGTTTCCGTGGAGATTCCCCACAAGGTCATCACACGCGGCGACACCACGTTCAAGCGGCGCCTCGGGTTCGGCTTTGTGCAGTTTGAGACAGAGACTGATGCCACCAATGCTATTAGCGAGCTTAGTGGAAAGAAGTTCAAGCTGAGACAGATATACGCCAAAAAGGCATTGCCGCCCGCAAGCGACGAGGAGAAAGAGAAGAAGCGCGAGCTTTACCTTGCGAAACAGGCTGATATCAAGGCAAAGAAGCAGGAGGCTGAAGCGAAATGGAAAGCAGCAAAGGGCGCAGCAACTGATGAGTCAGAATCTGGCGCAGAAGTTCCACGAAAGGCTAGGACCAAAAAGCCAGCGGTGTCTCGCGAGAGCAAGCTTGAAGATGGCAAAAAATCCACCGACACCATCTTTGTGACGAACTTGGACTACAAGGCCAACCAGAAGTCCCTCAATGAGTTGTTCCAGGAGTTGCATCCCATTTGGGTCAATGTGCCCACTAAGCGTATGCCGTACCACGTGTTGAAGAGGTTCACTGCAAGGAAAAAGCCGATCTACAACAGAGGTATTGCGTTTTTGAAGTTTGCGGATGAGGAGACGCAATTGAGAGCCATTCTGGAGTTTAATGGAAAGGAGATCAATGGCAGAAATATTGTTGTGGAAGTGGCGATCGATAAGCCAGTCTCGAGCGAGTCCAGCACGTCCGACTCCGCTGAGTCTACTGTGGTGGAAAACTTGGGCGAGGATGGAGAAAGTGGCGATTCTGGCAAGGCTGATTAGTTTGAGTTGAGCAAGTGTAAAATGTTGCTGAGGAAGAACAACCAAGCGTGGGATTTGAGGATTTCAAGAAGGAAGATTGGTCCTGGATTTTACATTAATGAGTATAGGTTGCAATCAAGCGATTAAAATGGAGTAACTAAACAAACTACTTCTGGTCTTGTTTCCTTTTTAAAAAAAGAATCAAGTAGACTATTATTTACAGTGGGCATCAACTTGGTTGCAATCAATGGCTAGTTCGAGAAGCACGCGCAGATGGCGTGCGGCGCTCGCCAATCGTGGGGTAAAAGCCGTTGCATCTCAAGAGCTTAGTATCTTAAGTGAGCGTAACATCTGCTCTTATCAAGAGGAAGGGCATATAGTGTACTCGTAAATGTGGAAATTTGGCCTTTCTATAACAAAGCTTCATTTGACAATTAGATGCTGATTGTTGGCTAATGCCCAAGGCTAATTTGACATGTGAGCACCGTCAATTTTCCGCTCATTAGCGCGGTCCGGTAAACCAATCTAGAGAGGAGGGCACAGGTCCCAGCCCTAAGCTCGCGCACATGACCTGAGAGGTGAAACACCCGTACATTTGTGGGAGCACTTGCGTATATGCACACCGAAGATAGTCCCGGCACGTGACCTCAACAGCAGAGCGTGCGGGTTTTGTGTGGTGAAAATTTCTCATCAAGTTTGGTTGGACCGTTTCAGCCAACATCAAGTCAACATGGGTATGTGGTATACGAGCTCAAATCAAAGATTGAGAATCAGTGTTCTTGCGTGATGCTGTGACTGTATTTTGACCAGCCTTTGGAGCTCATAAATCTGCTGGTGAGAAGTGTCAAAACAGGTGAACCTCTGCCCAAATAGGTAACAGGATTATCTCGGATTATCCGTACGGGTAGGTTTTTAGTGCATATGAATATCCACACTACGTAACTCCTCAGGTTTTGCTACTGCTAAGATAAAATACATGGTTTGCACTTTCACCAAGGGATGAACAAGAACATGTCATGCACTAAGATCAAACTATGTGGCTATATCGCATAGTGTACACTGCGTGTCGCTATTGATCTTCGCCTTATGAAACAATTCGTATAACCGCCGTCCATTTACTAACTGTATACAGGTAGAGTCATTCGTAACCAGAGAAAGGGTGCCGGTGGTATCTTCACGGCCAATACCAGATTGAGAAATGGTGCCGCCAAGTTGAGAACCTTGGATTACGCTGAGCGTAACGGATACATTCGTGGTGTCGTCAAGCTGATCATCCACGATTCCGGCAGAGGTGCGCCTTTGGCCAAGGTCGCTTTCAGAGACCCATACAAGTACAGAATGAGAGAGGAGACTTTTATTGCCAACGAGGGTCTTTACACCGGTCAGTTCATCTACTGTGGTGCCAAGGCTTCGTTGAATGTCGGTAATGTTTTGCCTTTGGGCGCCTGCCCAGAAGGTACCATTGTCTCCAACGTCGAGGAGAAGGTTGGTGACAGAGGTGCTTTGGGTAGAACTTCCGGTAACTACGTCATCATCATTGGACACAACGCCGACGAGGGTAAGACCAGAGTCAAGTTGCCATCTGGTGCCAAGAAGGTCATTTCCTCCAACGCCAGAGGTGTCATTGGTGTCATTGCCGGTGGAGGTAGAATCGACAAGCCATTGTTGAAGGCCGGTAGAGCATTCCACAAGTACAAGGCCAAGGGTAGAAACTCGTGGCCAAGAACAAGAGGTGTGGCCATGAACCCTGTTGATCACCCTCATGGTGGTGGTAACCATCAACATATTGGTAAGGCTTCTACCATTTCGAGAAACGCGGTGGCTGGTCAAAAGGCTGGTTTGATTGCTGCCAGAAGAACCGGTTTGTTGAGAGGTACCCAGAAGACCGCCGATTAGATTGTGCATTAATAAAGAGTTTCAAAGTTATTCACGGGGCTGTGTAGACTTGTATTCCCGGACTGTACCAGAGGAGTATAGTAGTGCTTTCCAGTAGAGAAAGCGCCTCTGGGGCATTGTCCGACTTCGCAAACGCACATGATGAGGAGATTGTAGCAAACGAATGATTTATCGATTGACGGGAAAACCCTCAGGGTAAATGAGGGCAAATTCAGTAAACGCATGTCAAATTTATTGACTGGCTGACATTCCCACTGGTCGACAGCACTAAAGCACGAATAACTCTTCAACCTCTTTACTCTGCACTGACTGAGGTATGGGGTACGTCACACTGCGTGATTGTTGCGAAGTGTGGTTGGGGAATGGCCGCGTTAATGAATCTGTTAGAAGTACCTGCTGACTAAGGGGGTGCCGATGTTCTGGATTACGGATCGATCGACAGGGCCCTGAGGAGAAAGCGAGAGATATCACCTTCTCACCTTCTCGACTGCACGCGTGGAGCACGAGGCGGAAAACGGACTTTATGTCCATGTTAGCTGTCCGAGAACCTGATTTCAACAAAAACATGAGTACTAGTGCCGCCCAGATGCCCCGTGCGATCATTGTCATTACCGCCATAGATAGCTAAATGCCTCAGACGAGTCAACACTCGTTGTTGCCGATACAGGTCGGTGTGCAACACTGGTAGTGTTTGTTAGCAAAGTAGACACCACCGGAGATCTCGAAATGTTGAAGTTGGTCGAGATGTTGCCCCAGTCTTTGTCGGAGTCTGGCTTTGGCGGCGAGGTGACACCCGTAGTTTTGGGTTCTGCGCTGTGTGCTTTGAAGGGTGGAGAGCCTGAAACCAGTGAACAGGCCGTGACTAATTGTTAGCTGCGGTTGACGAGTACGTTTCTACATTTGCAAGACACTTGGGACAACTTTCTCAATGTCTTTCCAGGACGTGCTCTCCATTTTTTGAAGAGGTACCGCTGTCACCGGAAGAGTCGAGAGGGGCACCTTGAAGAAGTGCAAGAATTTGGGTGATTTCGACCAGCCTTTTAAGTCTAGTGTTACTAGTATCGAGATTTTCAAGAAGGAGTTGGGTTCTGCTATTGCTGGTGACAACGGTGGTATCTTGTTGGGAGGAGTCAAGAGAGACGAGACTTCCCGTGGTATGGTGTTGCCCAAGACCGGCACTGTGTGCTCCCACAAGAAGTTGGCTTCATACTTCATTGTAAAGGATTATTCGTGAACTAACTATTTGGTCGTTGAGTGTCATAACTGCCAAGCGCATGGATTACAGAAGATTTTAGCATAAATGTCTCGGATCAAGTCACATTTTGTTGTGTGTGCCCAGTTACACGCTTCCTATTACGTGAAGCTGAGCTCAGATTTTGCAAGTGGACAATACTTGAGTAATACTCAGGTGTGAATTCAACTTGGGTATCTGTCTGTTATGTGTGATCATGACTGAGAGGGAAACACGATAACAGAGCCCTTTCAAAGAAATGAATTTTTTTTGTGCTCTTGTTTGAGGTGACTCCCGTTTCGTGAAAGGAAGACCAGTGCCATTACACCTGCAGCCATGGAGAGTCGACATAGAAATTTGGACCAACAAATGAGGCTTTTGGAAGTACCTCTGGAGAATAAATTTTATGCAAGGATGTAAGGGTACATCTTCCTCCCACACCTGAGGATCATCTAAAAGTTCGTGTCGTTTTCTTTCACTTCATCAGCTTGGATGAATCAACCACTTCGTTTGAAAATGCGTTTAATGAAAAGAGTCCGAAAGGCCGGGGAATGCGCATACTAGCAAGCAACTAATTTTCGACCATCAAAAACCCTTCAAAGTGACACCACAGCCAGAATTCACTGTGTACTTGTTCCGAATTGTACCATGAGTCAGACTGTCTCCTTTGGCTTGTGGATTTTAAGTTCGTACACGAAACGGGTTATATTGATTGTCAAAATCGTTCACCATAGTCCCAAGCAGACTCATGTCCCTACCTGAATCAAACCCTTTTCTAGTGAAGAAATAACTCCATTGAGGCCTGACTTTGGAAATAAACTTGGGCATAATGGAGAGCAGATTTTTTGAAAGCATTCTAGGGTAGTATAGCTGTACCAAGTCTATCACAGCTATGGTAATATCAATCTTGTTTGTTCGAGGACATTTCGAATTGGATGTACCTGCTCAATTCTATTTACCAGAGCTCGAATATTTGGAATTATCAAAGAGGGACATGTGAGCAAAAACAGGAGGTCTCGCTCAGATCCCAAGCCAATGTGGCCAATCGACAACTTTTGCCTCACACATCTAATACATAGCGTTGTTCTCAAACGAGCAGGTATATTCCTCAACACTAGGGTCCAGTGAAGCTGAAGACAACCGACCTGCTTGTAGAAATTGTTTACTCGAAAATACTAAAAATTTCTCATACTTAATTAAATCTGTAAGAGAACGAGACTTGAAATTAATGGCAACTCAAAAGCAAGCCCGTTTGTTTAGCATTCAGGGGAGGCGATAATGCTTCGCTCTAAAAGATGCTCGTATACAGTCACTATGCCGGTAGCCGAAAATAAGGTTCAACGCGCTCCGCTTTCGGCCGTGAGAGCCCTTATCTCAGAAATACTTGAAAGTTGTGGGTTTGGTTAATTTTGAAACTAAAATATTATCCCGTCATCTAGCCTAAACAGCTATGAGATGCTTCGTATTTTTCCTCCCGAACCTGAGCTCCAAACCGCACTTCTCCGTGGCTCACTTGAATTTCACAGACCGAGCTGTAGATTGCAATTTCGACTACACGCGTTACTGACCTGGTCCGCATGTCCACGCGGCTCTTTAATCCAGTACCACTCAAAATCCTCCCAAGCGAATTTGTATGAGAGAAAAAATCAGCTATTCATGCAACTCTTCAAATATCAGTCCTCTCAACTTTTTTCTAGTCTCAGAACAACGTTTTCTTTCAGCTTCGGAGCCACAATGTTCTTGGTGGCGGCCCGCCCAATCAAACCTGCATGTGCCGCACGCATATTGGTCTACTTTCCTCGAGAAAAAGTCGGCCCGATGGTGCCTTTTTTTTCACCCTGTTTTTCTTCGATCTTCTCCAACAGATTGAAAAACTTGCCAAAGCGCAAGTGGAGATAGGTTTACATAGACTAGAAGCAAGAAACTTATTTGCTGATTCGCCAACTCGTTCGCATTTGGATCAATTGACCGTGTTTTTGAAGCCACCCGAGTCTGTGACTATCCGCTCGTTATTCGGTCTCCAAGCGTTCCGAGTTTTTTCACAATCTCGAGACTAAAAGGTGCACAAGCACATTCTCCTGAAAGTCACTCATAACCTCGAAAACAGAGCAATCTATCTTATTTATTCATCGCTATGCTGTGTTCCTCATGGGATTATGACGATGTGCCCAAATGTGCCAGAACAAAGGCTCTATTCTATGCTCCATTGGCGATCGGAGGGGCGTCTTTGATTTATCTTTTGGTTGCGTCTGCGCAGTACTATTCACGAAAAAAGAAGCCAATTGCGCTTTCTGAAGAAAACCGCCCGTTGTTGGCCAATCCCGATGCATACGGAGCCATTGGCTCGCACCCTAATCTGACTCCTCCTCAACTCTCATTGAAAGACCGTCATTTCGATCTTTCGCTTTTGTCAGACACAAATGAGGATGGCACGCCCCATGGGCAGGTCAAGGACGTTTCAAAGGGTTTGTCTGACAGACTCCGCGTGGCTCTAGAGTTTTTGCTCGTCATTTTCCAGTTGGCCGTGGCTGTTGCCACTTTATTTATCAAGGATTTTCACAAAGAGTGGAAGAACTTGCCCGTCTCGCTTGCAATTACGGCTTATTGGCTATACGCGTTTCTTCTAAGCTTAGTGAGAGTGGTGAACATCTCGAAGACACGCGTGAGCGCACCCTCATTATGGGCTCATTCATTTGCCTTGTACATGTTTAACATCGTCCCTGCAGCAATCTTTGCACGATCGGCGTTGATTGGGCACGTCACATCAAACCTCGCCGTGAAATACTATGAAGCCAATTTTGTTGTCACTGTCATTCTTGTATGTCTCACTATCACCGCCAATGTTGGCGACAAGCCGGGCCAAATTTACGTCACTTCTGATGGCGCCAAGCCTTCCCCTGAGTCCATTTCCAGCATTTGGTCCTTTTCGACCTACTCCTGGATCAACCCAATGATATGGAAGGCTTACAAGGCTCCCATGGTCAAAGAAGATATTTGGGGCTTGCGCGAGGATGATCATGCATTGGATATTCTCAAGAAATTCGAGACTTTCAAGCTGACTGGCCGCTTCACGTTCAAGTTGTTTTCCAACTTCAAGGCATTATTCGCTTTGCAAGCGTTTTGGGCGATTTTGGACTCAGTGTTGGTGTTCATGCCCACCTTGCTTTTGAAAAAGATTTTGGAGTATGTCTCTGATCAGTCTTCGACCACCAAAAGCGTTGCTTGGTGTTTGGTGATCCTCATGCCTCTCACAAAGATGGCAGACTCTGTTACCTCAGGATTTTCTTTATTTCTTGGTAGACGTGTCTGTGTCCGTATGAGAGCTATTATCATTGGCCAGGTTTACGCAAAGGCTTTGAGAAGAAAGATCACGACCAGCGAAGACTCTGAGGAGAAGGCTGTAGACTCCGAGAGTAAGACCTCCGATTCTGGAAAGAAAGATCAGAAAGAATCAAAGTCCTCCGAGCTTGGGGCGATCATCAATTTAATGGCTATAGACGCGTTCAAGGTCTCCGAGATTTGCGGTTATTTGCATTTCTTTGTGGGGGCTATCTTGATGCTTATATTCTGCATAGTTCTATTGTACTCCTTGCTTGGATGGAGTGCCTTGGCCGGAGGCAGCGTCATCATTCTCGTGTTGCCATTCAACTACAAGTTCTCTGCCTGGGTTGCCCGTGCTCAAAAGACAATGTTGGGCATCACTGACAAGAGAATCCAGAAGATGAACGAGACGTTTTCGAGCATCCGAATCATCAAGTTTTTCGCATGGGAAGACAACTTCTTCAGTGAGATCATGAAGATCAGAAAGGAGGAAATCTACTACTTGAAGTTGAGAGTGTTCTGCTGGGGCTGCCAATCTTTCGTGTGGTTTGTCATTCCTACCTTGGTCACTGTGCTCTCGTTCTATTGCTACACCGTTATCGAGGGCAAGCCGTTGAGCGCACCCATTGCTTTCACAGCCTTGTCGCTTTTCACGTTATTGCGCTCTCCATTGGACCAATTGGCCGATATGACCGCCATCGTTATCCAATCCAAGGTTTCGTTGGACAGAATCAGTGACTTTTTGGAGGAGGAGGAGTCCTCCAAGTATGAACAATTGGACCTGACGCCATCCCAATATTCACCACTCATTGGATTTGAGAATGCCAGCTTTTCCTGGAACTCGAAGTCTGACAAGGACTTTAAATTAAAGGACTTGAACACTGCTTTTTTACCCGGCAAACTCAATGTCATTATTGGACCTACTGGATCAGGAAAAACCTCCTTGTTATTGGCTTTACTCG
>JAKTWD010000751.1:0-23318 GCA_030581935.1 Metschnikowia corniflorae
GCAAAATCAGAGCATTTTATATGTAAACAAACGCGCTTTGGTGGAGGGATTTGGGGCGCGACGCGAATATTTGCTCGTTTGTTTTTGTTCTCATTTCAATAGATGTGTTTATAATATTTTATTTATTATAATAAATATTCGCGAAAATATTTTGACCATAATATAATATATTTCATGATATATTATGTTTTCGCGAAAAGATATTATGCGCGTATTATAAATAACTAACAACACTGCTTCAAGGTGTGCATACGCACCCGAAAATTCTAATCAAAAATAAATTCGCCAAGAATGATCTCGCCACGATAGGATCAAGTTGTCTTTTTTTTTATATGTACTCTACTCAAGTATTAATATAGTTCTATTGTTTGAGCCCTTTGTCCCACAAATTTGTTGACTCCTTCGAGTGACGCAACTCAGAATATATGTATCAAAAGGCAGAGACGTAACAATTCTACTTGAATATTGAGTGGCTTCAAAATCGCTATTTTATCTGAAACATATTCGCTCATATCGCTGTGAGGAGCGATCTCAATATCTTCGTCAGCCATAAGTTTAAGCTCCGGATAGTGTAGAACGAGATAGATAGTGAATTTTAATGAATCCGCGATGGGCCGCACTTCACCATTCTTTCCATCTTGCCTCGTCTTTGACCAGCCAACGCAATCGATCATTCTTGACACCGCGTTCGGGGGCAACCGGGCACACAGCAGTTCAATCTTACTGCTTTTAACACGATGATCAGCATTTGAGATGTGCGACGTGCGAACATGTCCCATAGGCTGAGGTGCAGCAATCCCACGGCTGGAGTTGCAAGCTGATGGTCTAGAAGAAGAGTTGCAGCTACAATACAAGATTTTGAAAATTGTCGTGGCAATAGTGTTATATGCACGCCATTTCCCAATATATACACCTTTCATAAAACTTTTTTTCGGCAGAACACACTTGTCACCTGGTGCCGTGATACCGTTCATGAAGTCTCAGCTCGGCTGAAAGAACGTTCTTCTATCCCGATCTCTGCTTCGCGTTTGGCATGCTCCTGTTTTTCCCTTGAAACAATTAAACCTCATGTAAAACGTGTCAAATTCTTCAATTTGTTTTTGAGGCCAATCTCTACATTACCACCAAGAAAAGCTTGATGTGCTAATTTCGACCTCTTAGTACGACGTAAATGTTTTCCATGGTAATTTTCAGGAGCTCCGAAAAGGTGTTGGGATACGTGAACTCAAGTCAACTCATTGTGGCAATCTTGTCACCATGTGCCCCAACATTTAACTCATTGTTGGACCGTGTTGATACAAATAGGGATACCCAATGTATGTCCTAGCTGGGATTTACTCTACCTCATGAGCATACGCGAAGCACAATCACAGAGAAACTACACGAATTTTGGGAAGAAACTTACCATTCTTAAAAATATGGGTCAGGAGTGTATCAGCTTTTATAGACATCCGAGCCGACGGATGGTTTCCTCTCTTCTGTGCTTTTCATCAAGGTGCTTATGAAGCTATACTTCGACGCCTGTCTCACTGAATACAAATAATCGACAGCATGCTTTTCAAGGTATCCAGGAAGCTGCAGTGTAGCAATGCGACCACGGCTGCTGCAGAAACTCAAGTTCAACCTCAGTGTCCTCTCGAAGGTTATCACTCGGGAACAGGCTTTATAGTGGTTCGGCTAGTAGCTGTACTAAAGCTACGTCCACTTGTATATTATAAGAGCTTATCTATTAACTCACACTACGGGTCAGGTCTAGACCCATTTATAGTTCTACAGACCAATACCCGACCCCACAAATAGGAGGGTCTGCCCTACACGGACAATGTGCAGATACGGACAATGGTGGGTCTGCCTCCGGTCCGGTGCGTACCCCGCTCTTCACCTCGAGATCTAGCTCGAGATCGTGTCAGGCTCAGGCTCAAACCCATTTCCTATATCAGAAGACCAGAAAATTGAGCTAGACTGAAATAGAGAGGAACCTCACACAACTACCCAGCGCATATAGCAACCTACTCAATATGAGGTAGTTACACCACCGACTTTCCACAGGCAGGTGTGCTTACTGTTGTAACTATGCAAGCGTATTTGACCTGTATGCAAGTGCATGAGCTTTGTGTACACACTTGCATGGGAAAGATGTCGGCCGGCGTTGCAAGCCTTTGTTGGAATTTATGACAACGGTAAGTTAGATGCGAACCACGTGACAGGCGATTCACTTATCTACTGGATCGATATTTATAGATAGTTCAGCTGTCTTGGTCTGTTCAGCCTAATCTATCTTTTGTATTGTAATTTCGCTTCAGAAGAAAAGAAGGAAGAGGAGAAGAGCTTTCACGCGAGTGAAAAACTTCCACGGAGCACCCAGGCCGCGCTCGGTATACCGGTCACAGGCGCTTAGACCCTAAAAGCCAACAGCCTTGTCTAAGGTTGGTGTGGCAACCTAAACCCCTCTTCAAAGGTTTGGGTGACATATGCGCCTGAGTAGTTGTGTGAAGTTCCTTTTTAATTAAGTGAAGCTTATTTCCCTCTCTCCTGACTTGAGAAATTAATCTACACTACAAGTCTCTTTTCTCTCTCAATCTCTGAGGTTACTTTACCAGATCTGTCGACAGAATTCCTATTCTAATACACGAGTGGACGTAGGCTTAGTACAACTACTAACCGAACCACTATAAAAACATGTTCCCGTATACACTACCACTGAGTTTGAACTTGAGCTTTCTGCAACAGACGCGGTCAAATTACAACACTTACAAGACACATGCGCTCACACACCTACAATATGCAAGATCCTCATCATAATTTCTTCAATACAGTTGGGAAGGTTAAGAGACGGCACATTGTTGCATTTGAAAGACGTCTTTTACGACAAAAATAGTGCTAATGCAATCTCAGCAAACAAGCTTCAAGACATATGGTTGAGAAGAATTGGAGACGACACTGTAAGAGGGGACACAATGGTTAAGTTAGGAAAAGTAAAGCAAAATGCTATGTTCGTCGATTCCGTTGTGCTACCACCTACACATGTTCCTTATCATTGCGTACCCCGCACTCAAGAGAGTCAAGATGGTAAATCAGAATATCCAATACAATCAAATGTCCAGATGGCTATGAAAATGCCGTCGGAACTAGACATGATTTGGCGTGCCAAACTTGGTCATCCGGGTAGACAACTGTTTGAGAAGTTCAAGAATTTGTTGTCGCTCAAACACGTTAATCACAGACAGTGCTGTGATGCTTGCTTATTTGGAAAATCAAAGACGGTTGTCCCCAAAGTACTGGAACAGATGGATCCAGTCACAAAACCATATGAGATTTTACATACTGACCTTAGTGGTTCCTTTGAGAGTCCTATTGAGGTATGACAACTCCCTATAGTTTTTGACAGTAGTTGATAAGCACTCCAGACTAGTTCATGCCATTCCAAACAGAAGGAAATTTCAAGGCACACTGAAACTCATTAAGTTCATCAAGGAATCATATACCACTCTTGAATCCAGCAAATATCCAAGACAATTACGTTCAGACAATGGCTCTAATTTTCTCAATGACAGTATCCTTAATTTCTTAGAAGAGAAAGGAATAAAGATCGGCCTTACCCAAAGCTACTCGTCCTATCAGAATGGAATAGCAGAGAGGAAAAACTTGGAACTACAAGTTCGAGCTAGGTGCTTGTTGGTACATGCCTATGTTCCTCTTATTTTTTGGCCCGAAGCTATCAGAGCAGCTTCTTTCATATTTAATTGGACTCCGACAGAAGTGTTGAATTGGAAAGTTCCAATGGATGTCTGGCGAGGTTAAAAGATGAAAAGACCAGATTTTTATATCTTCGGATGCCTTGTGCAAGTAAGCAAGTTTGCTCATAGAACCATCGCCGGAGCTTACTTAGGAACAAGTACCTCACGAAGTGGTCACAGGATCGTATCATATGATCCACCACTTGTATATGATTTATCACAAGTGTCTTTTATTGAACAGAGGTTGTATTTCAAGGAAGTCAACTTGACGCATGTCAATCTTAAGTTCGGAATTAAAGTTCCACCAGCTATTTTACCTTGCGTAAAGCGTCCATCCTCATTACCAAAGATCAGTAAAGAGAAAGCGAAACGAGAATCGAAGTTCATTATGGGTTTTTTTGGCATTGGAGATGAACTTGATGACTTATCAGAGGAAAATGCATAGCAAAAACTTCAACCTCTCAGCCAAGATGAGTCTTTGCTCCACCAGAAAATACGTCCTGATTCTACATTGAGTACTAATGATGAATCACAAAATCTGAAAATCAGAGGAAGTTCAGAGTCCGCAAGAAGTTCGGAGCACGCATCACAGCAAACTGGTGACCAAGTGAGTCAAATGCCAGGGGGTGTAAGGGTCCCAAATCAGCAGTCGGAAACTGGATCAGTAGAAACTGAATCAGTCACTAAGCAAAGTCTGCCTCCACAATCGAAACCGAAAAGACTAACTCGGAGTGCCAAGCGGGCACAGAGGCAACCCCAGACTAACGAACCGCGTCAAAAATTACAGTCTAGACTGAAAGATGACGTTCGTGTTCGAAAACCAGTCCCTACGATGAATATGCTATTTGTGTAACATGAAATTAAGGAAGTTTCTCAGACCATGAAAACTATCTTCAGAGGAAGAAATGACATCTTGGATGATGGCACGGTCTTTAACATTAGACACTTTCTCGACAAAGTCAATGATGCATTGACTTCAGATGTTCCCAATGATGATGCTAATGAGACAAAAGACGATCGGCTTAGAGCTGAAGTCGCTCGATCCGTATCCTTTGCTGCTGAGTTATTTGCACTCGAGAGATACAAATTTCTGGATGTGACTCCCAATTCCTATGATCAGGCGCTTAGTAGTGCACAAAGTGATCAGTGGATGCTTGCCATCAGAACAGAAATGCAAGCGCATGAAGACAATGGCAGATTCACACTTGTGAAACCACCACCTAGGGCGAAACCCATCACATGTCGTTGGGTGTTTGTTCTCAAGAAAGGCAGGTTGTTCAAAGCACGCCTTGTCGCAAAGGGTTTCACACAAAAACCGGGAATTGATTACCATGAAACCTTTTCTCCTGTAATTCGGCACACCAGTCTATGTCTTCTTTTTGCCCTTGTTGCTGAGCATAGAATGCACATGCACCAAATGGACGTCAAAACAGCGTTTTTGAATGGTATTCTTGACGAGGACATTTACATGACTATTCCACAAGGTTTTGGAGGTCGTCATGCGGGTTCTAGAGTTGCAGACGAGATGTGTCTCAAACTCAACAAATCCTTGTATGGTTTAAAACAAGCTCCGTACGTCTGGCACAAGACAATGTACAAGGAATTATCCAAGCAAGGATTTCAAGGTGCAATCGATAAGCCATGCTTGTTTTTCAAATACGTCGATGAGGAACTAGTTCTCATTGCTCTATACGTGGATGACCTCATTGTTGCAAGCTCCGAAAAAATGAATGAAGTCAATCGTGTCAAAGTGACATTGAGTAAAGCTATCGTGATGAAAGATCTCGGAGTCGCCAGAAAGTTTCTCGGCATCAACATTGAGTATCATTCTACACATATCCAGATTCATTTGAGAGATTACATTCGTTCACTTTTGAGGGAGTATGCAGTGGAGGGGTGTAATGAGATTCACATTCCAGCCACCACAAACCTAAGTTTGGATGAAGTGTGTGGTCAACTTGCGTTAGAACAATTGCGCGACGTAACAGAGTTTCGCTCCATTGTCGGAAAGCTATTGTACGCTGCAAATACCGTTTTTTTTTTGGCATAGCATACATTGTTCTGAAGTTGTCAAGATATCTTATCACACCTAAGCACAAGCATCTTGCGGAAGCGCGAAGAGTAGTTTGTCATCTCAAACATACAATGGACTTGGCAATTAACTATGAATATGGGTCAGAAGCTGACCTCATAGCGTTCTGTGATGCGGGTTGTAACACAACGATTGAACCTGGAAGCAAGTCGAGAATAGGGTCTGTCATTATGTTCGCGGGATCACCAATAATCTGGAAGTCAAAGCTTCAAACCATGGTGTCCTTGTCGACAGTTAACGCAGAGCTAGTGGTTTTGTGTTACACGACAGCTGAGGCTATTTGGTCACAGAATCTCCTCAAAAAATTAGAGTTACCACACACGCTTGATGTAATGTGCGACAATGAAGGGGCAATCAAAACTGTCCGGAACCCAACACTTCTTGAAGGAACCAAACATATCAGAGATAGAACCCACTTCGTTAAACAGTATCTCGATCTCGGCTATTTCGATTTACTCTACATCAACACAACGAGCAACGTGGCAGACATATGTACCAAGGCCTTAGCTCAGGCTGACTTTACACGTCTCAGGCTGTTGGGCAACTTGAAATAAGGTCTCAGTAATAGATCTTAGAGGAAGTATGGCGGTGTGGTGCGCGATTATTAGATCGCGCATCTAGCCTATTGTCATAGCGAGCAAAGCGGGGCTATGTTTCACTTAGTGGAATTCCTATTCTCTGATCAGCCTATTTAAGTAGGGGTAGGGCCCGAGTGTGCGAGGTTACTACCCCAAGCAAATCCTACTTTTCCAAGAAGACTCTACCTTAGTAGACACTAAGGTATTACTCTCGTCACCTATGCCTAAAGAAGAACAGATACCTTCGGCAGTCCCAGGAGTAAGCAGAGGCTTCACTCCTGTGATCCAGGTGGAACCGTTCTCCGCGTTCAGCTTCCAACCCCAGTCCCACTTCATCCAGAGTGATGAAGGTATGCACGGGTTTATTGGTTTTACACCACAACAGGGTCACCGCCTGCATTTTGTAAAAATATAATATCTTTGACTTCGAATATAAACGCTAAACACAAAAAAATACATAAAAGTGCAGCGGTCAAGGTGTTACCCTATTGCGCATAAGACCCCGGTTCGAAACCCGGGCGACACCAAAAACTGGATGTGCGGTACACATCTGGAAAATCAAGTGTGTTAAGGTTTTCTATAGAATATATAGTTTTCGCCCACGGCTAAGGTAAGCGGCATCCTTCAATACATATCTGTTTCTTTAAAAAAAAAAAAAAAAATTATTGAGCTTTATTTTGATATGTCTGTCTACGATGCCCTATTGTCCCACAAATTCCACAAGTGGATATGCGCTTTTTTCATCTACTGCTTTTTTTGTTCTGCCTGGCATGAGTGACGAGAACATCGCCGAATTGTTTGGCCATTATCGCATATGAATGACCCTGCAAAAGCGCGTAGATTAAAAGTTTGTCAAAAGAGGCTTTCAACGGACCAGCCACATCCCCAGGACAAATTTCTAGTAATTTATAATGCGAGGAAGCGAGGCTCATCAAATAGGTGTGTTTTGAAGGCGTACTCGAATCATTAGCAAGACTAGAAGATCTACGTGGCGTCAGATGACTTTCTGGAGACACCTCGTTTCTTACCTCGATGTTGATCTTCGATAACACCCGCAGAGAATTTAATGGTATAAAACCGGCAGTTTCGAAGCTGCTCCTGACATTTCGAGCAGTGAAAGCTTATTCCCGAGCAAGTTTGTATAGTGCAATGAAGTCATCTTTATTGATGCGCACACTGCCACCCGCGAGCACATCAAACCCAGTTCTTTCTCCGGCTAACTGGTATAATTTTGTCTTCAATGGTCCAAAACAGCAAAGATCAAGACTTGCAACAAATGAGATGTGTGAGGCGGCATGAATAGAGCGATTATTTTAGCTTCGTTGCAAATTTTGTCAAATTCTGGTGTCAAATGACTACCATGTCCGTCAAGTATAAAAAGTCCATGAGTGCCTTTCGTTATAGACTCTGTCTGAGGGATAAAAACCTGTTCGAGCCACCAGATAGCAATATCATTGGATGTTCATCCATTCGCACTAACTCCCAAGCGCCAGTCTTCTTCAAGCTGAGCAAACCAAGACTCGCAAATTTGCTTACCTTTAAAGATGATAAATGGTTGCAAAAACAGACCCGTGGCATTGATACACTCAATTGCTATCACCCACTCTCAATTACCGTTCTAGATCAATTGTCTTTTCCCCCGTATTTCAGACCCTGATACAACTTTCCTTGCCGCATTTAAACCCATCGAAAAGCCTGTCTCGTCCATACTGTACACATCGCTTGACTCGATCCCATGAGCAAGCATCGTGTTATGCACAAGATCAAACCAAACTTTTAGTACTTTTAGTACTTTTAGGCCTTGGCACTTTGCCCGTCAATAATCAAAAGGTCTCGAGTACTTTATGTCGAGATAAGGGTGTGTTTTCACAAATCTGGAAACCCAGTTGGTACCGACTTTCAAATTTTCTTTTGTTCCACGCGACGCGAGCAAATAATCTGCCATTTTGCGAACAACATTGACTGCCGGGGCGAGAACGCGAGAGTCCTTCGAAATTATCCATTTGGCTAAACTTTCCTCTTCAGTCTTTGTTAATATAATCTGGTCTTCGGCTGCTTCGACGTGATTTCTTGAGCCTTTCCTCCTCCGCTGAAGAGTGCTGCGGGACACATTGAAAATGCGTGCTGCTTCCCGAACTGACTTTATATTACCCTCTTTTAAACTTTTTAGGGCAAATGAGATCCTACTTTCATTATCCCAGAAAGCTGGACTTGATTCGACCAATTGTGGTGGCATTGGAGGTGTTCGAAAAAAAGAAAGATTTTTTCAAACGCGTCTGTTGTTGTTGACCCAAATGCCAGTTTGAAGCGAAAGATAATGAAGTACGTTAGTTATTACTAAATTTTTAATTATTACGCGCGAAAATTTTGTAATTTAACATCACTGGTCAAAAGAGAGAAAGCGGTTGTTTTCTGCGAGGTGAAATTTCACAAGAAACGATGAATCAGCGCTCATAAACGCATACATGTCACATATACACTCCTTGCATGAAGGCGCAGAAGTGGTTCGGCCTAGCAGTCAGCAGTATGCAACTTAGTTCAGCATCGTGCAGCGTGAGATCCAGCATTCGGAGGAACTAGCCAGCAAATTGTCACAAATTCATACTTTTCGGGCCAAACACCAGCAATATCGGTGCTGCCGCTATGATCGAGTTTGAGAATCCTTTATAAGCAGTGTTTCCAAGACAATAGATCATGCGCGATGCAAATTTTTCTATTGTTCTCAATTTCCAATTTTCTATTATTCTGCATCCAGCAACTAGTTCAACAATGAGACCAGGTACACTCACTTTCGTGTTCGCGGCATGCGCGATACAAGCTGGGGCTGAAACTCTCTTGCCGACTTTCACATCTACTGTTATTTCTACCTCATGCTCAAAATCATCCACTAGAGCATATTATGGAAACTCAACAAATCTTCAGCCAGACTCATATCTTTATGAAACTGAATATGTTACCAATCATGATACGATAACCATGCTTCAAACTGTCTGCTCCAATGAAGACTGCGACATTACGACAATCTTGAACACCCTTGCAACAGTTGTCACCACCGTTGATGGCATCTTGACAACCTACGTGACTGCATCCCCATTCACGGTCATTTATAATGATGAGCATACATCCACCATCTCGTCTGTTGAGGCCAGTGCTAGTCCTGAGGCCATCACTACCGCTCTTCGGGTCTCTATAACTAGACCCGTTTTAGGAATGACAGTTCAAACAAAACCATTTTCTGGCAGCGTATATTCAGCGGAAACCGTGGAAGGTGGGTCTGTTGGTATCACTTCCATTCCCAGTTCCTCTGCATACGTTGAGAGTGAGACGACTACGAAGCTTTCATCAAGCATCAGCACGGACTCCACGCTGGTGATCACGCCTGTGTTGAAAACCGAATTTCGGGACAACGTTTCTCAGGTTTCGCAGGCGACGATTGCTGATTGTTCTGGCGGGGTATGCCAGGCTCTTTCGGTCAATTTGAATGTGACTGCCACCGCCAGCATAAGCTTCGAAGCGCAAACTACACAAATGACAGACTCTCATTCCACAGGAGGAAGCACCAATCATCTGACTCTCACACAGTCAGGCTCAAATGGTTTCAATGTCGAGAGTGATACGACCGGAACTCGGGCGGTCACTGGTGCACCGGTTACTGATGTCTCCCGCGCACTGCAAGCGCCTACGAAAGTTGCGGGTCCTATACTGCTGACCGTGCTTACAGTTACATCATGTGACGCCCTTTTTAAATGTTCGGCGACTCCTACCACCACAGGTGTTTCGTATTATATTACCACTATCAGCGGTACTGAGACTTTACTTACCACTTATTGCCCCTTGAGTGAATTCCTTTCATCGATTCTGGATTCTGCTCCCCATTCTGTGAAAACGACTGATGTCAATGCCTCGATAAGCTCAAAGTTTATTGATATTGTGACAAGCACTGTCAACGTGATCACCGATAACATCATCACTCAGCTTCCACAAAGCATATCTACAGGCTCTGCTGCATCACCGTCAATAGCAACAGGCATTGTGACCACTTACGAGGCTGGTGCTACTCGAGTGTTGCCGCTAATTGTCGCTTTGCCTGTTATCTATCTTTTTATTTAATTCTGTGTTTGAGCTGCTATATTATGTAAAAGCATTTGTAGGATTGACATTCTTTGTTTTGATTATTTCCAGAACCATTTTCTGAGTCTACTAAGAATTTGAGGCTGGCTAAGCACTGTTTCTGCACTAGATCTGACAATTCCACCCCGCATTTGACGAGATCATCGCCGCTGGGTGGTGGGCAGCACTGCTAAATTACTTGAATTCGGGTACAAAATGTCTTTATTGATTCTCAGTAAAATTCTAGGTGTCATTGTTGTCGTATGAAAATGACACGGGTGGATATAAATCAGAGAAGTATCGAATCATCCTTATCGCGACCTCCGCACAACAAAAAAATTTCAAAAGCCTCGTGTTTCCAGCAACATCATTTGTTGGCCACTATCCAGACACTTGCTCGCGTTGAATTGGAAACTTCGGGTCTCAAACAAGAAAATTGTCCATTTGTTGCATATTGTGCGGGAACATTTCCTTGTGGGGACAACATATCACATAAAGGAAGCAGATATATGAAGATAGGGTCAGTCCCGTGGAATGTAATTGAAATTCAATTGAAGCAGAAGGTCAATGAAGCAGCCCATCACTGATACTGTGAAGTTCACCTGGTATACCTAGTCTCTTCTCATTTATGTACTCGTAGCCTTTCTATTATCCTGAGAGTTGAGCTTCTACGCCGAATGTTCCGAAAGGCAAGGCTAGCATGATTTAAAGCGACCTCTATGGTAACATGTCATGTCAAAAGATAGCCCTTTCACCTTCGAGCTAATACGCACGAACGTCGCGAGCTTCGAATTTGATATACTCTGCAATTGAAGACATTTTCAATAAAAGGAATCGTATAGTACCACAATCCTACTGTCATTCTGGATTTGGCGCGACAAGTTGAAGTAAACATTGTTGCCCTAGCCAGCGCAAGTGGCAGCGCGGCCGCTGGTTTCACGACAACAACCAGCGGATCGCGGTGTACCGGTTTTTCGACATGTTTTGCGGAATCTGAGCTGATTATATCTGAGTCATGTTACACCAATGAATGCTTACGACGTTTTCGTAGATCCCTCAGTGATCTCTGATTCTTTGTCATGTTATTTCATAAGTGCAAGAAGGAAGCATTTGATCGTCGCGAAGGCGACCATTCTTGAGATTTATGAAGTAATCAAAGCTAACGGGGCCCCACTGAGTGACGCGTTCGACTACAAGTTGAAACTTATCGACTTCTACAAACTCCAGGGACTTATCAAAGGCTTGAAGGCTTTGAGAACAATCGAGAATTCAGAGCTAGACTATGTGCTAATTTTGACTGAAACTGCCAAAGTTTCGTGCATTAAGTGGGATGCAACTAAGCATTCCATCGCGACTGTGTCGTTACATTATTACGAGGCCGCTTTACAAAATGTGGCATATGAGAAGCTTCATGAAACCAAATTGCTTGTTGGTTCTTTAGCAAGACCGCTTCTTTGTTTGC
The DNA here is from genome assembly GCA_030581935.1 of Metschnikowia corniflorae. NCBI lineage: Eukaryota > Fungi > Ascomycota > Pichiomycetes > Serinales > Metschnikowiaceae > Metschnikowia > Metschnikowia corniflorae. The sequence continues at coordinate 11,980 of JAKTWD010000751.1, forward strand.
GTCGAAACAATCTTTTAGTTTTTCTTCCGTTTAACGGGCAGGATGATGATAATGAACCAGAGGAAGAAGATGACGAGGACGAAGAAAATGAGAAGATTGAAAGCATTGACGTGCATAATGGCAAACAGCTCAACGAAAATATTGCAATGGGCCCTTTTTCGGGTGCAACCTCACATAGCTCCAAAGCCGTTCAAGCTGAGCAATTTACGAACGAGGCTTCAATTGCGTTGGGCTCCGCCCCCTTAATATCATCTTTAGGGTCTCTTACCCCCCGCATTTTTCAAGTTAGTCTGATGATCGACGTAAAGTTGTTCGACGAATCAATTGGAGAAATAGTTGATTTACAATTTCTTCATAACTATAGGGACACCACAGTTGGAGTTTTATCGCAGGTAAAAAGCACTTGGGCAGGCTTGTTACCCCGAGAAATAGACAATCTCGTCTATTCGGTTTGGTCCTTAGATGTGGCGAACTCCTCGAGTACCACGATTTATCAAATTCAAAATTTGCCATTCGATATCCACCGCATTATACCGCTTGAGTCGCCACTAAATGGGTCACTTTTAGTCGGATGTAACGAGATCGTTCATGTGGATAGTGGTGGAAACGCTCGCCGAATAGCCCTTAACCTGTATGTGTCCGACAGCACCCGTTCTATGAAAGACTTTCAGGACCTCTCGCACAAAGAATTGATGTTGGAGGATTGCGCTCTTTGTGCGATACCAAACAAAAGCATAGTGCTAATGATTTTGAAATGCGGGGACTTCCATTTGATCAATTTTGACATAGAAGGCAAGACGATAAAGGGCCTAAGCGTGGATAAATTAGACCCACTGCGGTACAAAGACATAATTATGGAAAATCCAGGCTCCATTATTGCCCTTCTGAATAACCTTCTTTTTGTCTCTGGAAGGAGTTCTGACTCCCACCTCATAGAGATTGCGCACTCGAATATTAATATAATCGAGAAGACACGTGCGTCGTCACATTGCGATATTTCACTCAAGCTGTCAGCTTTGTGTTCTCGTGATGATGATGATGATGATGATGATGATGATGATGACTTGTATGATGATGCTAAAACGGAGAAACCCACCAGTTGTGACGTTCAATTTTCTTTCGTCAAACACGATTCTCTTACATGCAATGGGCCCATTTCATCGTTCACTTTGGGAAAGTACTCTCCTGAAAAATTTGTGGCCAATTTGCCAAACCCTTCGCACAACGAGGTGTCCATCATTGCTGCGAGCGGAGTGGGAAACTCATCCTGCCTCAATGTGATTACTCCTACAGTTCAGCCTGTCATCAGACTGTCTCTCAGATTCTCGCAAATCCATCGGTTGTGGATCTTGAGCAATAAGTATCTTATCACATCAGATGACCTTAATCGAAAGTCGGAGATTTTTGATATAAACAAACAATATGCGAGAATACCATCAAAGCATTTTCTCAACACAGATATGACCATTGCGATGCATGAGCTAGGAAATGGGACTTTTATTCTACAAGTCACTCCAAAGCATGTTTTCTTGTTTAATCAGAAGCTCGAGCTCGTCGTCAGTTTGGATGAAGAGTTGACCGAGTTTGGGAAAGCTTTTATCACAAACAGCGTTTTCAATGATGAATTCTTAATGATCTTCTTTTCCACCGGTGAAGTCGTGATCTACAGTGTCAACACATACACTAAAGTTTTTGTGAAAGTTGATCTACCCAAATTATTATCAGAAACTATCATAACGACCGGATATATAACAAACTCTCGACTTTTGAATGTTGTACTGAAAGATATCGCAATTCTCGTGACTAAGGGGCTAAAGCGAAAGCGCTCGCCCAAGACACATACGACTGAAAATATTCCTGCAACTAGTGGGCTGAAGCTGAAGACATTTGTTCTTGTCACAGGGGACAATAGGATCGTTGTCTTCAGCCGCTTTCATAACGAGAAATGTTTTCAATTAAACTCTGTCAACAAGTTTTCGAACCGATTACAGCTTGGGTTTTTCGATATCAACGGAACGGACCCCGACCCATCCATCAAGCAGGTTATTTTAAACGATCTAGGAGACGAGGCTTTGAAAGATGAGTACCTTACAATTCTAACAGTGGGCGGCGAGATTTATACATACAAGATGTACTTTGATGGTGATAACTACAGCTTCGTAAAGGAAGTCAACACAACAATCACAGGTGCTCCTCACAATGCGTATCCTTATGGAACGTCCCTTGAAAGAAGGTTGATATACTTTCCTGACGTCAGCGGTTTGACATGCTTGATGGTCACGGGGGTGGTTCCTTATCTCATCACTCGTTCCAGACATAGTCTTGTTAAAATTCACAAGTTCTCCAAGATACCGATTATATCTTTTGTGCCATATTCTGATGATAAAATCAAGAATGGATTGATATTTTTAGATACGAAGAAAAACGCTCGTATCGCTGAACTTTCTCGGGAGTTTCACTTTGACAATAATATGCCCATACGAAGGATTCCCATCGGAGAAACTGTCAAATCTGTCGCCTATCACGAGAGTTCTCATACTTTTGTTGTGTCCACATATAAAGACATCCCATATAAATGTTTGGATGAGGACGGTGATCCAATTGTTGGTACCAAGCCAGACAAGCCGCCAGCTCAATCCTTTAAAGGTCGCATACAGTTGATCTCGCCACTCTCATGGACCCCCATTGACTCTTTTCTTCTAGATGATAACGAGGTTGGCCTTCAACTCAAGTCGCTACCTCTCGATGTAGGCAGCGAGGCTAAAAGGTTCAAAAGGAAAAAAGAATTTGTACTTATCGGTACCGGGAAATACAGGGTAGAGGATCTTGCTTCCAACGGCTCATATCGTCTTTTGGAAATAATCGACATCATTCCCGAGCCAGGACGCCCAGAAACAAATCATAAGTTCAAAGCGGTAACACAAGAAGACACGAGGGGGGCCGTCACGGCTGTATGTGATGTCAGTGGAAGATTTCTAACCGCTCAAGGTCAAAAAGTGATTGTTCGAGACATCAAAGATACGACTGCTGTTTCCGTTGCGTTCATGGATTTGTCTGTCTATGTTTCGGAGGCAAAATGCTTTGGAAACTTAATTCTTTTCGGAGATACTTTGAAAGGCATCAGCTTGGCGGGATTTGATGCAGAACCGTTTCGAATGGTGTCTCTTGCGAAAGACCTATGTGGAAACGATATCAATTGTGCAGACTTCATTTACCACAACCAAGAAATTTATATTGTTTCCGCCGACAGAAATATGCAGATTCGTGTCCTTCACTACAATCCTGAAGATCCAGCCAGTTCGAATGGGCAGCGCTTGTTACAAAAATGTTTCTTCAACACAAATTTCCTGGCAACATGCATGCAGACTCTCCCGAAACACGACCAGATTCCCAAAAGACGAGGAGCCGGAGGGGAATCATTTCAGACGATCGCATCGACTGCGGAAGGTGCCATGTATACAGTGTTTCCCGTTGATAACTCTGCTTTCAAGAGAATGTTCATCTTACAGCAACAGCTCATGGACAAAGAGCATCATTACTGCGGACTCAATCCGAGATCAAATCGTACAGTTCAATCTGATTTTGATACCCACAATACACAGTGGTCAATTCTCGATTGTGAGATTTTAAAAAGGTATGCAAAATTGAACAAGGATAGGGCTCGCGTTTTAGGACAAAAAATGTCCCTCAAGAGCGCTGCCATTGACATTTGGGAGGATTTGATCAATTTTGAGAACGTATTGGGTAACCTATAATCTAATTCATGTATGGCATTTTAACTTGCATCAAGCAACTGTGCCATTGCCTCGTGCTTGAACATGTGCACAAGCTGCAGTCATTCATATATTGCATTGACCCCAACCTTAAAATCAATTTTTTACTCGTGACATCTGTGACATTTTCTCACTGAGCCCGTCAACAACATAGCTAATTTGCCTTTCGATTTTCAATCTCCTTGTGGTTGAAGTAGCCGGCTGAATCATGAGAGTTATGTATGAATGACGCTAACACACTCGCATCCGTGTCTGTCCCTTCTACTGACAGCATCGAGCTCAAGTATATCGTCACTGTATTATGTGCGATGAAAGATGAGCGTGAGCGGTGCTTGTTCTTTTTGTCATATGATGTACTTTACCATTTTTGTGTTCATGAAAGTGTATATGCACTTTAATAGCCTGAAGAATTATGTTAGGAAATTCTACATCGTCCTGGATCTTTTTTCCGAGCGAGGAAGTGATTATTCTAGTAATACTGTAATCCTCTTCATGGCGGGTTTTAAATTCTAGTTCTCCCTTGGTCTAAACTCATCACTTAACATGATCCCTAGCGACTTCTTGAACCAAGGAGTGAGCATTTCAGTACACTCTAAATATCATTCCTTAGATAAACTTCAATTGTCCATTTATAATTATTCGAACCTTAAAGCGCATTCTAAACTTGAGATCGTTTAAAATCCCGTGAATTACGCAAATACCCACGTAGTCTTACGAGGATCCTTGAGACTCACAATAACATTTAATAACATCGCACCCCTCACTTTCTAAGAAAATTACAACTCTACAAATAATGGTACTATTAAGATCTATGCACAACCAAATATTACCCAGCAAGTAATTATGTGAAATTAAAGTACATCTGCATGCCCCACCACAGCTTCTTCACAACATCTATGGACGCTCCGAGCCGGAATGGAAGTTTGTTGTCACGTGAAACCAAGGCTCCGATGCATTTTTGTTGTAACTTGCCGCGCCTGTTGCAAAAGACTCAAGTTCAACTTCAACTCAGTGTCCTCTTTCTAAGGAGTATATACGAGAACAGATTTTTATAGTGGTTCGATTAGTAGCTGTACTAAGCCTACATCCACTCGTGTATTAGAATAGGGACTCTGTCGACATAGCTGGTAAAGTAACCTCAGAGATTGAAAGAGAAAAGAGGCTTGTAGTGTAGATTAATTTCTCAAGTCAGGAGATAAGAGAAATAAGCTTCACTTAAATAGAGAAGAACTTAACAAAACTACTCAAGCGCATATAGTAACTGACCTTGCTCTGGTTACCATGCCAACCAACCTTGGTAGTTACCATACCAACCTTATCTAAGGTTTGCGACGCCGGCCGACATTTCACAAGTGTGTACACAAAGCTCATGCGCTTGCATATAAGTCACGTGCGCTTATGGTTACAACAATTTTCATTGCCTGCATACTGTAATCAAGTGAGTGTTCGACGTTTCGTGTATGATCTTACACGAGCGAGCTTACATAGCTATCCAATGCTACTGACTTGAGCGATACTAATTTCGCAATACACTTCTTCACGCTTTTGGAAAACATCTACTTATCTTCGCTATACTCAAGCTAGCTTTTCAGTGTTGATAATGAAACGCAGAACTATCAAAAAAAGTGTCTCATTTCAGACGCAAATCTCGGAAAGCCGAGAATCATCGCAACCACAAGAGGTTTTTAAGAGCAAGGGATCGGCTATATTAGTGCCATCTCATCTTCCGTTTATTCTCTATTTGCTCTTTCGTTCCGGTCTAACCGAGGATCCGCTTGAGATAATGTATAAAGGGCTTTTGTACTTAGTCATTTTTCAGATAGCTTATGGTTACTTACTTTCGCGTTATGACTCTGGAAATGGGCAATGCCTACCCAGTGGTAAAAAACGAGGCGATGCTTTTCTTGTCATATTATCCACGATCCTTTCACTTGCTTTCTCGGTTGGGGTATTTGTTCTTTTCATTTTGTTCGGGGCACCATTTCATGGCTACTTAGAGGAGACCTTCTTGTTGTCTTGCCACGGGTCTTTGATCATGTTGCAACCGCTTCTAATTCAGTTCAAGCTAAATTTTGCTCAACTACGTGAAGTTTTAGAGGGTCAGCATTTACATCGGAGTTTATTTCGCAATCAAATTCTCTGTGCCAGCATGCTCAGTGTCCTAGGGTGTTGGCTTGGAGTTCTTCCTATACCTTTAGATTGGGATAGGCCCTGGCAACGCTGGCCCGTGACGATTTTGAGTGGCGCTTACATTGGAGCATTTTCAGGTTCTGTTCTAGCGCTCATTATATAGAGGTTTCTTTAAAAACGTTCGAACAACTATTTAGTAATGCGAGTGTTCCTCAGCTTAATGTTAGCAGCGTATGACCTTCTAAATTCCTGCAGATCGCGTGTTCTGTACACGACATGCACCGGCATCTTTTGTGAGGAGAAACAAAACTCATCTTTGCAAGAGGAAAGACACAGGTGGCGAGTCACAATTTATAACGTGATCACCTTTATTGCTCTAAGCACTCTCATGACAGGTTTTCCTGAGCTTCCCTTGACAAGGGGAGAAACTGACGATGAAGCGTCAGTTCATGTCTACGGCCGGGTCGCTCCTGCTCTCCCCATTATTAGATCTACTTTTGATCAGCAAATAAAGCATATACTCCGGTATGACAACGAGAAAGATTCTGACTGCTCCGCCACTGTGAACTCAGAACGGCTAAATGGACAATTTGGCCAGTTTATGTCCGGAAAGAGCGATCTTTCCGGTTGCGACAAGAGGAGGGTTGAAGAGGAAATACGCACCCGCTCCAACGGCGTATCAAAACATACCTCTGAGGGTCTAGGAAAAAAGAGTATTTTTCCAATAAATGTTTTAAATCTGAACTTTCGGTTGGTAGGGTTCATTCTTGGTGTGCTTATTATTCTCACGGGCTCGCATTTCTGTGAAAATTTGGTACCCTCCTTTCTTCCATCAAGATTTTCTACTGTTAATACCCGGTTGCAAGGAGTCGAGGACTGGTGTGAATCGCTCAGTGATGATACGAGCGCACTAGATGTTCGATTGAGTGAAATTGAACTCGAGCAAAGAAGTTCCGTCATGTCAGTACAAGTCAGTTCCGAAATGAATGTTTTGAAAAGAAACATTTTGGACGATCTAGTATCTGTGTTGCATAAATATGTACCAGTTTACATTAAAGAGAATAAGATTCACTTTGTCCCAGAATTTTATGATCAGTTGCAGGGCTTTCTTAATATTCACAGCAAAAACCAATCAGAGCTGTGTGCCTCAATTTGTGAAACATGCAAAAATGACTTGAGAAAAGAGCTTCATGATTTAATTAAGAGATATTCCGTTGATTTGAGCGTATGCGTACCCGAAAGGATCACCGCTGTCGATTCATCATCATTAGCAGGGCAGTCAAGAAACGCAGTTAGTCACCGCACGGTGCCGAAGTCAAGAACTAAATCATTGACCACTATAGATAGTTACACACATAATAGCACGCCCTGTTCTAAACCTGGGATGCGCACGGGCTCCGCGAACTATGCTCGTTACGACGGTGGATCCAGAGTTATTTGGTATCTCACGACCATTCAAGAAGAGTATGCACGACAAAAGTTTGTGGCAGGTAAGTTTTTTCTAAGTTGGCTTAACTTCTTGAACAAAAGTCCACAAGGAGCACAACATAATGCAAATAATATCTTATTCGATAGCGGAGAATACTGGGATTGTGGGTCGAGCTCTTGCTCTGTTGGGATAAGGTTGTCAAGTCCCATTATCTTAAATGAGATCATTCTCTGGAATCCCCTCGAATACAAACCACCCGAGTTGAGAATGCCTACCACTGTCTCAATTTACGTCAAGCCAGAAGGGAGGGTACGCTCTCTTGGTGTTCCAGAGTACTTTAACATAACGATTGATGAATATCAGGCGAGTAAGAAATATTTACATACGTTTTTCAAAATGAAAGAATGGGATCTTCGTGGACAATCTGAAGTGCGCGTGCTGCTTTCTCTCCACGAAGTGAGTACAAAGATTTACACGAGAGAGATTTTCCTTAAGTTCGAATGTGATGAAGGGTCGACAGGGCTTTTTAACGTGGAAGTACACGGAGACCCATATTGCAATGGTGATGTGACAGGGTGTATTACGAAAACTGGGAAAATATCTCGAGATTTCGAAACTTCGCATGTTCGATCTCATAAGTCGGCTGAATATAATGCGTACGCCTTGGGCGATGATGAATGCATTTAGAGCTACATAATTGTGCGATGTTTCTATGGATTGATGTAGGTTACAGTCGATATTTTACTCGTCTTCGTCCTCGTCTTCGTCGCCGCCTTCAAGGAACTTGACCTTGACATCCTTCCACAACTTGCCTCTGTTGTGGGCCTCATACCACTTTGTTACCCCAACATCAAAGAATCCCTGGAATGCGAAGGCTCCAGCAAATATAGTGCTGACGTACACGGAGTTTCTTTTGAATAACGCAGAGAACTTGATAAGTTAGTAACTGACACGTATAAGGCAACGCGAGATAAACACGCTGAGTACCCAGAAAGAACTGAAATGGTTCACTAAAAATTGTGAAGTCAATAGATTATAGATCGAAACTCCACTTCGAACGTGGAAAGACAGTGTCTTAGGCTCTTCAACTCAGCTGGCAAAGCTGTCGTAAAATAGTTCAGAGCGTAAGGTAATCGCCTCCATCTCTTAAGCGAAAGGATGATTCACGATAATTCATCGGGTCTGTACATACCATTGGAAATTCTTATTGTAAAGTTCAGAGTTGTTATAAATGGCTCGGAAAATGAGTGTCCTGATTGGTCTCATTTTTTCCTGGTGGAACTGCATACAGTATTTGTCAGTTCAGTGAGCATGATCGGGTGAGACTTCGTGCTGCCTCACAAGCAATATAATACAGTCAGGACGAGAAGCCAGCAATACCAGTTAAGGAACCAAGGTAGTTTTATTGGCGACATCATGAAAACCGGGCTATCTTGAAAGCGGGATATTCCCTCCCTGACTTGAACTCTCGATATTTCTTATTACTGTGATTGTTGGATCTACTCCGTCAACGAAGTTTACAACGTTGGTAACTCTGCCTCTTTAATCTTCAACCCACCGTCTGGGGGAAGCACTCACCACAGTGAGCTTATTGACTGCAAGTAAGTTTAGCTCACAACTCGAACATGAACTCTTCATGGGTTTGTTTAGCTAGAAGATTTCAAGTTCCGTACAACCTCTGTATAACATGCATGAGGGCTATCTGCCTATAGTTAATGCGATGAGCTAGAGATGACTCGTTTATCAAAGCCCCACAAACAGTCAGGATGTGGGCCTCTTTACATCCACTACGAGACGCTTTGATAGTGAGAACTTTTCTTCTGTCTTTAAACATTCGCCCAAAGGCTCATTAGATACTTGAAGAGTTCAAGTCACGCTGTTAATCCAAATATTGCAATGAAACTCTCACATGTAGTCACGACATCAAGGACCTACGTGTAGCTTTTTCCGCTTTTTGCGAAACAAACTTGGACCGTCGAGACTCTTTATCAAAAAGCAGATTGATCAGAGTATTTCGCGAAACTATACTTTCAGACTGGGATCGAAGAGACCCTTTGACTCAAATGAGGTAAACGCAGATGAAGAGTTGGACGCGAGTAATATATACTTCTTGTTGACGGAGATGGAGAGGAGGTGGAGAATCACGGAGACTCCAAAGCTGGTAATAAGCTGGGCGAAGAGCCTATCTGTATTTCAGATGACAACAAAGTTACTTTCGATTTGGAGTGGATCAAATATACGAGCCTTTTTTGGACATTCTCGCGGATTTGATCGGTTGTGATATGGGGATTTTTCCCTCTCCCGTATTAGTGTGGAGATGTACCTTCTCGAAAAAGATACTAATATCGGGGGAGATATCTTCAGCCGTGTGATTGTGGATTTGCTGTCGCAGTCTACGGATCCACAAGAGACCAACTACGACAAAACACAACATTGTTCCTCCCTTCATTACTTTCGCGTACGTATAAAAAAGATTGACGCCTAGTCTTCTCTTGCTACAGTTTTGCCTCCAGGATAGAATGTGCCTTTGTCTTTCACTTTCTTGACTTTTTTCTCCTTTGGAACCTCGACAGGATACCCGTTAAGTGCAGACTTTTGAAACTCCACATCCTTTTCATAGGCTCTTCTTATTGGATCCAAAAGTTCGTTGATCTTTTCAGCTACTCCACTTTTCAAATCCACAGGGGACAATTTTTCGGCCGCAAAGTCAGCTTTCAACTCTTCGAATGAGGTATACCTGATTGGTCCTCCATACTTTTCGGGTCTATCGACAAAGAATTCAAACACCCCGTCAACCCCAGCTTTCAATTCCTGGATAGGCTGAACGATGTTCTCGAGGAATGCAAGGAGGCCATTTTCCACAACATTGCCGGGAGCGCAAAAGGCAGACGCAATTTTCTTCTTCACCGTTTTGGGATCTTCGGTCACGTCGATTTTGGAGCTCGCGTCAGATGCACTCATTTTTCCCCCCTGTCCTAAGCCGGGCACCATAGGATTCATTAGGTGCGCTCTTTTCTTGTATCCGATACCGGGCAAATACTCTTCGGCGAGGACAAAAATTTTTCTCTGGTCTACCCCACCAAACTGAACATCAACATCCAAATACTGCTCATCAAGCGCTTGCATCAAGGGGTAAATTAAGCCCGAAAGAAGTGGATTCAGTACTTGTTTAACAACATCAGCGCCTGCTCTTTTCGCATCATTTTGAGACACCGAGTTCGATAATTTGAAAAGATCCATGGTATAGTTGGCTGTAAGCTGATAATCTGAACCAACAACAAAGTTCAATTTTTCAATCGGAACGTTGATAGATTTCAAAATAGTCTTGACAACACTCTCGTAATATTTTGAGCGATGCTGAACCACCTCCAAAGGCGCTTTCATATTATCCAAATACGCATGTAAGTCCGCGATCAATACGGTGACCTCACATCCGGCTTTCAAAAAGTGTGCTAACTTGATCATGGGTACAAAGTATCCGCAATGCGGTTTCCCAGTCGGTGCGGTTCCCCAATAGACTTTCACGGGCCTCTCACCTTTCTCCAAAACATCCTTCAAGATTTTGGCATTCAAAACTTCTTGAAGGCCTTTTGTTATAAGTTGAAATTTTTCGTCTGCGTTCATTTCACGATTGTCAGCAAAATCTTTCATTCTTTTGCCCTTAGTCAGAGATTTTTTTATTCATTTTTGTGACGCACTGGCGAACGGTTGTTTTACATCCGTGCCTTCCAATTTGGGGTGAGCGTACGACGGTCCAGCTGAGATCAACGATCAGATTAATGTAGACACATGGAGATTGTACGCATGAATCTGCTTTCCTAAAAGTTTCGGTCTCTTGTCCAGTATACCTTTTTTCCAGATGACAATTCTTATATATATCGTTTTAGTTACTGAAAGTGTAAGACGTCATCGTTTCTTTAATGTCTGTGGCGCGCGGCATTTACAAATAACACCAGATTTGTGAGGGATTCGTAAATCGTCGTAAATATCGTAACGTAAAAGGCTAG
>JAKTWD010000752.1:0-23282 GCA_030581935.1 Metschnikowia corniflorae
TCGATCGGAATCAAGATCAGAGAGGAAACTGAGATCATCGAGGGAGAGGTGGTGGAGATCCAGATCGACCGCTCGCTCACGGGAGGACACAAGCAGGGCAAGTTGACCATTAAAACCACGGATATGGAGACAATTTACGAGTTGGGCACCAAGATGATCGAGGGCTTGACCAAGGAAAAGGTGTTGGCTGGAGACGTCGTGTCCATCGACAAGGCGCTGGGAAAAATCAGCAAGTTGGGCAAATCGTTTGCGCGTGCACGTGACTACGACGCCATGGGCCCCGAGACAAAGTTTGTCCAGTGCCCCGAGGGCGAGTTGCAGAAACGCAAGGAGGTGGTACATACAGTGTCTTTGCACGAGATCGACGTCATTAACTCAAGGCAGCAGGGCTTCTTGGCGTTGTTCTCGGGTGATACCGGGGAGATCCGTGCCGAGGTGCGTGACCAGATCAACACCAAAGTGGCTGAGTGGAAGGAGGAAGGTAAGGCCGAGATCGTTCCTGGCGTGCTTTTCATTGACGAGGTGCACATGTTGGACATCGAGTGTTTTTCGTTTGTCAACCGTGCGTTGGAGGACGACTTTGCTCCCATTGTGGTCATGGCCACCAACCGCGGTGTCTCCCAGGCCAGGGGCACAAACTACAAGGCCCCACATGGTGTACCCTTGGACTTACTAGACCGCTCCATCATCATCCACACGCAAAACTATTCAGCAGATGAACTCCGCACGATCATCTCAATTCGTGCTACCGAGGAAGAGGTCGATCTTTCGGGCGACGCGTTGGCGTTGTTGACGAAGATCGGCGAGGAAACGAGTTTGAGATACGCTGCCAACTTGATCGCCGTGTCGCTGCAACTTGCCGCCAAAAGACGGGCCCCCGAAGTCGACTTGGCCGACGTCAAGCGCGCCTATACCTTGTTTTTGGACCTGGCCCGCTCGGTGAAGTTTGTGTCTGAATTCTCGCTGCGGTTTATTGATGACAACGGGCACGTGACGCTTGGAGGACAAGGTGAGGACGACATGCACACAGATTAGGGTTGTAAGTAGAGCGGCGAGAATGAAACGATACGTTAGAGGTGGTAATGATTTTGTAGTGGTACTTGGGGCACTGTAGTCTTGTATTGTAGAGGAGCGTGGGTGGTACAGGGACGATGTTTGATTTTGAGAAAGGTGATGGATAAACAACTGTTTTCCACCTTGATCTCAAAAAAGACTACTTTCAAGTAAGCTCGGTGGGTTGCATGGAGTCGAATTAACCAATTTATTACTCAGTAATGAATATCGTTTCCAGCGCCCTCATAGCGCTGTTTTCCGTATTTCTGATCTCAATGAGTATTTTTTGAGTCAATATCTTTAACGAAAGCAGCGTCTGGTATTTCTTTGTTGAAACACGGAAGAGTAGCGTGTTCTATTGTGCGTGGCTCTGAAAAGTCCTGAAGCATTCTGCTGTGATCCGTTTGGTGAGCGTTGACGATTAGCGAGGTTCTCTTGAGTTTTCCCAGAGAGTTTGCAAGTCGAGCACTTTTTTGCCACTCAATCAGAAATTTCTACTACTCTGACGTTTATCAAAGAATCGTCGTATTGTGAAGCAGATGGCAACTGAGCGAAGGGCAAAAAGAAGCTCGCGGCAGATCCTCAGCAATTCCCTTCTCCCTAAATAGCCTCTTCATTCAGAGAAGTCGGGTCAATAGATAATCAAGCAATCTTCGTACTTCTGTCTGAATGTTCCACCGGTGGTCAAATTTGCCTCGGCGATCATCAGTTCAATTGTAGCAAGTGCATATACGCCTTGAGGAGAACTACGCTATCTCCTCAAACTATAGTAAATCTCCCCTCGACGCTTATCATATTCCAAGCAAGGGGCTTTCTAAAGAACTGACTGGACTCGCTTACTCCTGCCACTGCTTATTTCACTAAATTCATCATACTTATAAATGACAATCAATGATGCGATAATAGTACTATGGTTTCAGCATCGTTGACATGCTCTAACGGCTAGTATTAAGAAATATCCTCCACTACTGAGCTAGAACGAGATGACGGGGGTTTTGAAAGACCTGCTCTGATTTACAACTAGATGAGATCAGAAGCACGCTCAATAGTAACTTGTCTTGGTGTATACCATTATCAGTGCTGCATCGGCAAGAAAACAGCCAGTCGCCAATCAGCATTGTTCGAAATCAGCACATACAAAATTCACATATTCATTCGTCGAATGCACCAAATGTGCACAAACAAAGAATTACCCATCAAATCACGCTCCTGAGTACGCTAACAGTGGCCACTTATGGCCATCTCCTACACATCTTCCTTTTCTAATATTCATCAAAATTATATAGCCACACGGCTCCACATTCTCACGTTCCCTTAGTGTTCAATATCAAGGCAATGATCAACCCGTACAAGCCCAAAACCTCGGCGAAAATCAAGATCAACACGATTCCAACAAAGAGTCTGGGCTGGTGCATATACTGGCGTACGCCCTCATCACCCACAATCCCAATGGCATACCCAGAGGCCATGCATGCAAAACCAACGGAGAGACCACACGCCAAATGCATAATTCCTTTGAACAAGGAGTACTCCTCCAGCGGATTCAAGCCACCGGCAATTAACACAGAGACCACAAGACCGTAAACAGAAAGAATACCCGACAACACCACGGGGATGAGCGATTTCATAATGAGCTCGGGCTTAAAGGTACCGATACCGGCGATACCAATCCCGGACTTTGCCGAGCCCACCGCAGCACCAACGCACGAAAACACCATCAGCGCAGCACATCCAGCAAGGCCCAAGAAGGGTGCAAAAAGCGGCGCAAGCTCGTCACTTGTGCTCATAACAGTGTGGTAACTTTAGTGGTGATTCTATTCTCGATAAGTTGCGCCTGACTGATAGATAGTCGCGAGGCTGGTTCAGTGCAGGTCGTGTATTAACCACAATAGAATGTGAATGTGACTTAGACGTGTGGATTTTCACTTGGTTGAGAGAATCGAAGCATGAGCTACGTTTATTTCATTTTCATTTTCAGTAATGTTGAATCACACGAGGCTCGGTCGTTGGAATTTGTGTGGTGCTGCCTTGGAGGTTGGGTACGTCACGTGCGATAAAGTAGATCACGTGGTCGACAGTGGAGGTTTCAAGTACATATTCGGGTTTCTTCAAAAGGTCAACGAAAATTCACGCCAAGAGAGAGATGACAGTCTGCAAGAAGTTGCGTTTTGAATTGCGTTCGAAAATCACCTAATTCTGCAATAAACAGAAAAAATTTACGAACATTGAGTCACCTCGATACAAGCCTACGAACGAGGACGGGCAATTTGTTGAGTATCTGCACACTCCTAGAGTTGAGTCACGACTCTAATACTTTCATCCGATTACTTTCATCCGATTACTTTCATGCCGAAGCCCGTTTTGGCAGAAAGAAAACGAGTCTAACCATAATTAATATAAATATCGTTGATTCTTCGCGTTTTCCTGTCCAGGCTACTCCCAGAGACCGCGTCCCTGCGTGCTCACGTGACAACAACATGGCTGACCCAAATGCCATACGGGTGATTGTATGGAGAAAACCCATCATTCTTCACAAGCTCTCTTGATCACCCGAACTCAAAGTCTTCTTTCATGAGCACCAGCCCCCACTTCCAAAAAATTCTGCTCTCGAAGCAGGAACTTGCTCACATATACCAAGAGCTTTTTCTCTCATCGCAGGCTAAAATCAAGCAATTGCTTCCGGAGAGCGAACCACATGACGAGCTCATAGTCAGCGCAAACAGGAAAATGAAGCGTAGGCTAGAAAACACACTTGAACTCGCAAAATACGCATTTGTGCTAGATGGCAGGGATTTGGCGGCGCACGACGACGGGTCTTTAAGCCAGCTTTTATCGATAGAAGAAGAGGATCAGGTGGAGCCCTTCGATTCGCAGTTGAACCAGGAACTACGAGATTTGGTTGAAACCGTTGAAAAAGAGACGACGGAAGTCACACGACTTCGGCGAGAATTGCCCCTTAAAGCTCGTGCGGCGTATGAATCGTTGGTGACATCTACCGATACACAGGTGACCGATGTAGTAGCTGAAATTGAAAAAGAAATTGATAACGAGGGAGTTGAGAACGATGCGGATTTGAGCATGAATGTAGATTTAGATGCTTCAGGGTCTCAAATCGCACAAAGTCTTGCCGATGTGCTTGAACACGGCCGCTCCGTGGCTCAAAATCTGGACATCATCACGCAGAAATATCTGACCAGTGTAGAGGACTTGTGCGCCTTAAAGCAGGAAATTCCAGAACTTCACGCTCACTTCAAGAGCATGAACAGCACAGGAGAGGTGATGCTAAAACTGCTCGAGAGACAGATGAACGAGCCCACACAGTATGAGTGACGAATGTAATTATAGAGCTAGGGGACTACTTCGTGGCAGTCTTCTTGTACCTTGTTCTTTGGTGTTGGTAAGCTTTTTATACGTTTCTTTCATTTGCGCAATGGTGGATGTTCACCGTCTCAGATCTCTTTCATTTGGATCTGAAAGCTAGCAAGCGGATGTTGGAGCTCGTTTGATATTTTTCCTCCAACCACCCTCGAAGGTGAAAGTCAGAGGACGACCTAGGAAGAAGAGGTAATGACAAATGTGCCAAAATCTTTTAAAGCACAGACCTCTTCCCTCCATTTCAGGGATGTGTGGCTGTTGACGCTGAACGTGTGACTGACGCTAGCTCTTTGTCTGAGCCTAATGGTCTGGATCACCTTGAGCAACGGTTTCCGAATCAAAGGGCGACCAGGCAGGCATGGATTGCTCACCAGATGGAGCGAAGTCGTCGAGGCAAGCGGATTGTTCTTTTCTCCAGAGGAAGGAATGATACCGATGTTAGAAAGCCAGCCCCTACCACAGATGTTGCGGTTGTCAATGCACTCTTACGCAAGACAGACCGGGTACGTGCTATTGTTTCCACCGATAGCTATGTTGAGAAGATGAAGAAGTCCACAATGAACCAGATGACAGCCTGAAGGTAGCAGCTGATGATATTGTACGATCAGATGGTTTGAGATCTGTTCTAGTAGCTTCACAGCAATTCGTTAGTGGAAGAACCAGCTTCCGAGACCAGACACCTGCGTCGTAGTCAAGCTAGAGAATCTCCGAACAAGAAACAGTGGCTACATGCTTGTGACAAGGGAATGGAGGCCCACGAGTGCAATGGGACTTTACCCTTGTTCCCTTTAAGGAAGGAATGAAGCCAATTGCTTGCCGTCGGGTGTTCTTCAAGAAAGATGGGGGAGTTTTAAAGCGAGACTTGCAGCGAAAGGTTTTACTCAGGTAGGAGGCGTTGATTATGGAGAGACTTTCTCGCCCGTGATCGGAACACAAGTTTGAGGTTAGTATTTGCGCTAGCTCCGAAGTACGTGATGCAGATGCATCACATTGACGTTAAGGCTGCATTTCTTAATGGTGTGTTGAAGGAGGAAATCCACATGAAACAGCCACCTGGCTATCCCGCATCAAGGAAGAAAGGCGAATTCGTGTATAAGCTTACTAAGTCACTTCATGGCTTAAAGCAGGCACCTCAAGTCTGAAATCAGACAATATACCGGAAATTGAAACTCAGGGATACATTTCTTGTATCAACGAGCCTTGTCTATTCTTGAAAGGAAAAGGTTTGAACTTCGTTCTTCTAGCTCTTTACGTTGATGATCTCTTGATTGTTAGCACTGATGTAAGAAAGATAGCTGTTGCAAAGAATCGTTTGAGTGAAGCTTTCAAGATAAAAGACTTAGGATTGGCCAGAAAATTCCTCGTTATAATTATTGAGTCTATTCTTCATACACAAAGGTCCATCTCGGTGACCATATGTAGTCGCTTTGGATGATTATGGCTATGCGGGAATTCGTGTTATCACTACCCCAGCTGCACAGGTAAACTTGGTAGATTATAAGAGGTGAACTCAATCGAATCCTTCACTGATCGATTCAGAATTTTCAAGTAATATTAGCAATCAAACTCTGGAGTATTATATAATATATGGGATAGAAATGTGACTAAGTACCGATTTTTTTTTTTTTGTTCAAGTGAGTCACTTTACCGAAACAAGATGATCGGGGTATTCCATCAACGTGATACGCTCTAATGTGGTATTTAAAGTTGCCGATTATTTCCGGAACGAGCATCAACATCGCTCATTTTGGTTTCCCAACAACATTTTTTCACCCAGAAACGGAAACGATGTACTTAAATTATGAAACTCTTGTAAAAAACACAAACGTAAAGTTGTCTCATCTAGGAACCAAATGTGCGCATCAAACTACCCCAGCTTTCAGGCTCGCGCAAGATACGATGAGCTCAATTCACAATAAACAAAACCACCAGCTTTCTTTTCCACCAGCCGCCTCATTATAAAAAGAATATGTCGAGAAACAAAGAAAAGGCACAAGCTGGTCTCAACAGGTACTATGAACAAAAAATACGCGATGCTGGCGTGGTCACTGTAGATCCCAGTAACAGGCCGAAAAGAGTCCAGACTGTCACAAGTATAGCCGAGGCGGAACTATGGAGAAAGACTGTTTTAGGCGAGTTTCTGGCCAAACTCTCCAGCATTAACGATCCTTCTTTGCCTGAGGATGAGGTGCGTGAAATCAACGACCAAATAAATAAAATATATAGTGAAAAGCGAGCATGGGAGTACCATATCTTGTCTTTAGGTGGCAACGACTATATACGGTACGAGAAGAAAATCGGCACGCGACGGAACGGAAAAACGTATTTCGGGCGCGCTAAAGACCTTCCTGAGGCAAGGATTCCGGAAAAAATCAGGCTCGATACCGATTCGAATGTGGCTAAAAATGCCCCGCTTAGTCTAGCATACTATGGAGTTTATGACGACACGGATGGAGGCTGGCAAGAAAACTTTGATTATTTGCAATGGGGAGAGCCAATAGATGCTAGCGAAAAGAAAATCGTGGAGGAGATCCATGGAGCTACACGTCAGAAAGTGAACCTAGAGGTGGGGACGAAACATTCAGAGTCGTCGCAGTACACGCAGAAGGACGTGGAGAGGTGGTTGGTAGAACGACGCAAGAGTGAGCTCATGGCGAGGTTGATGATGTGATTATTTGAAAGAGGATATAAAGAAAGAAAAAGTGGGTCATTTCAAATACACTTTTTTCAAAAGCAGGCAGTGTTGGAAACGGATCGTCGTGACTGTAGAGAGAGTTAGCAGTGTTGAGAATAATTGCAGTAACTACTAATTTTAGTATTGATTTACAGTGTAATTCTACTTCTCATGATATAATAAGTAGTAGCAAGTAGTAATTATGAACAATTCTACCTAATCGCTACTAACTTTAATGGTATCACTTCGAGCCTGTGATCCCACATGAAGATCTTTTGAGAAAGTACATTATTGAGTGTACGTATATACCCAAGTAAGGTCAGCACCCATTCCATGTTGCTCATTGTCCACGGGAAATATATTGGCACTTCACAGAACTTGTTTACCTCATGTGGTGTTGCGTCAGTGACAAAATTGGTCTCCTCGTCTAATAATGCTGCCGCCTCGTCGGAAAGAGGGCTTCGATGACTGAGAATCGTCAAAATTTTAGTGTTTTTCGGGAATGATTGATTGCGTTTCTTCATCTTCGTATAATTGACCCTTGAGAAGAAATCAGCGGAAACAGACATCGCCGGAGTCGCCAAAATGTCCCTCGCCATGAGACTGACTATTGGATACCTAGCTCCTCAATCAAATCCGTGCCTTACAATATATCGTCAGCAAGATGAATTGATAACTCATCAGCTCATTCATCGAACTCGCACCTCCGACGCATACCTCCAATTTTCCAGATTTATTTGTCGTGGATTGTCTTTCGGCATCCACGTCAGCTATGACGCCGAATTTCAGCCAGTAACGATCGAAGGCGCCCCAAACGTGCTTCTTTATTGTAGAGATAGCTGTATGCAAAAAGCCAATTTTTTAAACAACTTGAGCTTTACTCGGCGGTCAAGAACGGAGCCGAGACACAAATTCTTGATCGGCTCGATATCTTCAGAATGCAATCGTCCACATCGCCCTAAGGATAGTACTGGGGCTATTTTAGCCTGTCTTGTTATCATCCTTTTGCGATCAAAGCATTATCCAGCGCTATATCACTGCGCTCCCAGGACATGAGTTTCTTAAAAAAAGGAAGCCCCGAGGAGCAGTAAAGCCTATAGTCATCTCTTGAAACGATTGAAGCACAATGGTAGACTCTTTAAAGCTTTCGGGAACTTTGGTTCTTCTTCGGTGAACGTAACGTCTTTCACCTTTTGGTGCTCCTGTCAACTCCACCAGGTAAGTCAGTGATCTCCTTTCGAAATTTTAAAAATCGATGAAGCATTTTGTAGGTCGAAAGCCACCTGTCGCTGTTTCTCTCCAATAAATTTCGGGACCTCGTTCACACCCTTGGTTCTCTTCGGAGCGGCAACGATAGACGCAAATGTTTTTTCTTTCAAATACCTGTGAGATTGACTCCATGAACCAAGCTTTGAGCAGCTAGCCCATGACTTTCAAAATTTGAGAAAGGCGTCTTGGTCAGAAATCCTCCTCTTACTGTGGCAATTTCGTCATCAAGCTGCGCAGACTTCCTTGGTCCGCGAAGAATCCATTCCAAGAAAGTGAAGGTGGCTAATTTGAGTATATGCCCAGCACACCGCACTTCTGCAACTGCTTCGAGCTCTTTTGACAAACATTCTCTCCGAGATTTGTCGACTTAAACGTTGTTGGGGCCGGCATTGTCTCTGGGCATAGACACAATACGGTTTTCAATTTGATTTCGAGAACAGCCTTGAGAAGGTCAAAAAGGACATCGGCCATATATGAAGTGGTCGTTATATTCTCGATGCCAATGATATCTGTTTCAAGCTTAATATCTCATCAAGGTAGTGCGCTGTAACAGCGAAAAACTCTGAATTGGTACTGGCTCTCCATTCGTCGATAGTGAGAGAAAAATGACTTTTGTTCTTTGCAAGACATCTATGTAGGATACACACAGTTTGATGTAGTATCCGAGAAGCAGATCTCTCAACGCGGTTCGAGATACCGAGGGCATGTCACTTTTGAGGTTCAGGAGAAGCCCTCTCACAGAAGGAATATCAACAAAAGAGAAGGGTAAATTGGCGGATACCACATTAACCAACAACAGAATTTGGTAATGATTGGGATCGAACCTGGCAATCTTCAGCCGTTGTCATTGGCCAATGCTCGACTCCAATATAGGGCCCTCGCAAGCTTCAAGAGGCCACAAGGACTTCAGGGCCATCACAGACAATGCACCATTGTCCCTTGATATGTTTGGCAACATTTGTTGTATCGATTGGCCAGGTCGATATGTGGTTCAACTCTACCAAATGAAACATTGAAGTGTGATTGTTCTACTGGTCTTCGACGTAGGGCTTGAGCTTCCTAACGAATAGACCATATTTGAATAGGGGAGCTTCCCCTTTGTCACGACCACTGTATTTTCAAGAGAAGCTCACCGCCAGAGCGAGACGCTTTTCGCATCCTTTCCTCTCGAACAATAAACTCGGCAAACAGTTTTCACGTACCAATTGGAGTTGCGCAGATTTACGTACTCATGATTCAATGGTGCCAACATCGAATTCAATTTCACGGGCAGTGACATGCCCAACAGATTACACCAGAATTTCATGGAGCTGTCCTCGCTGTGAAGATGCTTGCAAATACCTTTCAGATCTACCCTTTCAAGGCATTAATGACATTTGCCTGTAAGTGCGATCTTGTGTCATGAATCGGAACAATAGATCCAGAACTAGTTTGATGTATAGCTCCCAAATCTTTGTGCTGTTTCCATTAGTATTTTGTGGCCAGAAAAAACCAAGTAAATCCCCACCCTTCAATAATTCTGCATAAAGTGGGCTGATAAATAGTCTGATTATCATTATTACTATTAAAATTAACTTAATTATTACTGATCGCGATATGATTAGTAGCTAACTTGAGGTCATGACTACTTACTAATTACTATCAACACTGAGAGTAAGCGCCCTCTTCGAAGAATTTAACTAGCTGGTTTGACTTTGGGTAAAATCCTCGCATTCATCCAATGACACAGGCTCCTGTAATGCGGATTAGTCTAGTGATGTATCAGACTCTGTTTTGTTTTCGAGTGGTGAAGCTTCATATCATCCCACTTCTTTCACCACTCATTTTGAAAATGCCGCATTCAGGAAAAAGTATACTAGCCATGAGCTGTTATCTCACTTTATTTGTCTCGATTGTCGAGTTTCGTCTCCCACGTTTGTTCGCTTTCTTCACGAAATAGCCAAAGCGATTGTTGCCTTTTTATAAGCGTCCCCGTCTTTTCATACGTCTACCCTCAGATGAAACTTCAAGTTACTTTTCATAAAGTGATTTGCACTCAGACTGCCTGAGATGTGTTCGAATGAAGGCAATTTATTCAGTGATCTCACAGATAGACAGCCAGAGCTTTGCACAACGTCTTATTACCAAAAGCTCGAAAACCATCAGTAGGATAGAGTCTAGTGAGAAGCAGGATCAGGGCCTACATATTTGAACAGTGCTTAGATGTATTATTCAACTACCAAATTCTCCTGTTATTTCATTATTGTGAGAACCCAACTTCCAACAGTGAAGACGTGGTACATCACGGTTTCTGCTCGCACTCGCGAACAAAGTGATTGCACCCAAAAGTCAACCAGAAATGCCACAAATCAGAGCAACAATCGATCTTAATCCAAATTGGTCAAGTAGGAGTTGCCCATGTCAGTGATTGCATAAGACAATTCTGCTTCCGCACGCGAATCCATATTGAGCAAGTGCAGCCCAGCCGGCACAGACTCGGCGTTCTCGTCCAAATGTACTGAAGCAAGCATGCGATAGACCAAAAAGAAAAAAGTGATTTTGAATTTTTCCCACTTCCACTAATAGGCTAAGAATCTTCAAGGGAATTTGAACAAGCCCAAAAGCTGAATTAACTTGATAATTCGGAGGCCCCCAACTCCACTCCTCACCATCAAGCCGCTCTTCGCACTAAGCACCAGTTTCCGCGCGCTAGGCCATTTACTAAATGGCTGCGAAACAGTCCCTATTCTTTCCACCAGAATATTCTGCCATGCTGAGTATGGATTCCCTCCATCTCACGAGCCCCAAAAAACTATTTTTTTCTCTCCTCCCTCTTCTTTTCTTCTCCCTCTTCTTTTCTTCTCCCTCTTCTTTTCTCTTCCCTCTTCTCTCCTCTCTCAACCCCGATACTTTCTGAGCAAAGTTACTCAAAGATTTCCCGTTCCTGAGATTCAGCTTGCACACCCGATGCAGACCAAAGACTCCATACCCAAAACCAAAGGCGCTATGCGCGTCTCTTGGCTGGTGGACCTTCCACGGTTTGAGACCGGAGATGTTGCTGAAAACCTTGATGACCAAGGTGAAAATGACGCCACTGATAAAGCTTTGCTGCCAAGAGGGGGTTCCCCAGTTGACGAACATCATTCTTCACGTCCGGCTAAACTTGATGGTGTTGTTATCTTGGAAGATGGACCAATATTTTCTTTCGAACGTACCACATCAGATATAAAAATGTTTCCAGAGGAATCCAATAAAGGGGATGTGACGCTTAGCAACGTAGCGAAAGCCGAGAAAACAGCTGCAAGTGAAAGGGTTAGATTTAGGGTCACCAATATCGGGATCATGGCTCCAGTAGAGTCGCATGAGAAAGACGCTACAGAAGAGGACTCTACAAAGCACTCGATTTGGAGAAGCCCCGCAGTGAGAAAGCCAGTGAGAAAGATAAATGGTAAGAAGCGAAGCTTTTATGTTTACGATAAGAAGAATCAGTCATACTTTAGGTGCTAGAGACGCCCAAAGATGAATTTGGCTTTGTGTGCGTTTTTGTGAAAGAAGTGTCGACATGGCTCTCGACTGAACAATGCCAGCAGAATTTAAATACACATACTTTAGTAAGCACATATACGGTTCAAATACAAAACGTTTTTATCGGTCTTTATCCAGGCTGACATTGTGAGCGGTTGGAACACCTTTGGCTTACTGCCTTTGCCTACGTGGACTTTCCCAGATAGCGCCTTCAATATGACTCTGTGATGGTTTTGGATGATCTTGATGACTTTGAGTATATTGGGATGGGTCCCAAGCACTGGTAAAAATTTGGCCGTCTGTAGATGCCGAATTCGGTATAAAAAGAACAACCTTACTGTTTCAGTCAAGCTTGCACATTCCCCAATCCAGAAGATCTATCTTCTCTCAAAATATTAAGATTATGATAGCGACATCCGGTAGCTCTCTCACGGAAAGCACAAATAGAAACGCATCAAAGCACACACGGCAACTCAATCAAAAGATTTTCGGATTGCTGCAAATCGCACTTCTGAGACAGCTGAAAGGACTTCATCCTTACAAGCTGTTCATCCTTACAAGCTGGACGGTTCGTCGTTATTCGATCTCAAATAGATCACTGATGACGAGTCCAGTGTAGTTCGATACAGACACGTTACTATCCCTTTTAAAACAGGCGAGACTTCTCACAAAGCCCATACTGTCAGTGAATCATCTTGCCGTCTTGCAGACACTTCGGTTAACCATTTGCGTGAGGTTCACTGTTCGCCAACGTCTAAACTTCGGACCTTGCACCCCATAGCAATCTCTGGCTTACGTGCTTACGAATCGGAGAAAGTTTTGATTCGCGCCTAAAATGGGTGCATTCTGCGATACAACGTCAATGATCGCCACCAAATTGGAGGCTCAACTCCTTCCTTAAGATTCTTCAGTCTTGGAGACAGAGAGATCGCTAGCTTCTTTCTCACAATTGTTGATGCTAATTTCACACCATCACTTCAACCCACTGGTTTGTTGATTCTTGATAGACGCACATTTGACTCGCCTCTTCCTTCTCATGGGCTTTTCTTATTGAATCCAATAGTTCGTTGGTCTTTTCAGCTACCCCACTTTTCAAATCCGCAGGGGACGATTTTTCAGCCGCGAAGTCAGCTTTCAACTCCTCGAATGAGGTACGCCTGATTGGTCCTCCATATTTTTCGGGTCAACTTCTGGATAGACTGAACGATGTTGTCAAGGAATGCAAGATAACATTGCCGGGCGCAAAAGGCAGAAGTAGTTTTCTTCTTCGCCGTTTTAGAATCTTCTGTTACGTCGATTCTAGAGCTCGCGTCAGATCCACTCATTTCGGAACCGTTTACCCCAGATGTGCTGTCGTTAGACCCCATAGATAGCAAAGTAGAGTTAGAAATCTTTGGTTTAAGTCCGCCGACAAGATACTACATCGCTATAGAAAGAACCATAATATGTCGTAACCACATTTCACTCAGAACTTAATCTGCCAAAAACCCTCAAAATATGATCAACTTCTCATTCCTCTCTCCTTATATGATCAAATTTCATCGACCCATCGGATCAATCCTATGAAGTGATTTGGATAATAGTCTTTCCAGTAAGGGAACAAGAACCACGCCGTCCGTTTCTTCACTCCACCGAACCGAATAGACCCGCTTACTGACTTTAACAAACCAGTTATAGCTTTTCAAATTTTCAAACGTGACGTCTTGTGGGGCTAGTATCTTTCGTAATGCATTGTTTTGTGAATCCGATTTCGTGCCACCAATATTTGATGATCCCACACTCGTTGTTGAGGTGTCTCTACAAATGGACTGGCTCGACACTTAAGAGGCATAAGTGACAGGGAAATTGCGGTATTTCATCCGGACTTGTGAAATATAATGACACATATGAGTCGAAACTGAACAAATGGAGGGCTGTGAATTCATTCCTAGCCAACCATTCATGTTTGTGTAGTTTTTTCCAAAATTTTTCATCGTCCCGACCGGCTGGCTTCAGGGCAAATCTGCGGGAGTTTGTTTGGTTTAATTGGGGACAGTTTCAACTGCATTGACGTGCTTAACAGCTTGAACATGACCCTCTAATAGCCGTTAGCTTCTCCTGCGTTACGGGAAACGGGCCAGGCTGCTCTTATATTGTAACCACAGTCTCTATGAACTGCTCTGGTATTGGGTCAGTTTGAATTGTGGCTGGCCAGAGACTAAAGTGAAGCGTACGTTTTACCACCTTGATCCAGGCCTTTATGTATAATATTTCATGTGACGTAAAGGTCCATGCAAGGTTTTGAAAAAGCGTCCTGAGCGGTCAAACAAAAAATCTGCTCATCCCACGACACCCATACTGCAAGCATCCTTTGAGAGATCCTTTACGAGCTTCTCATATGGACAAGAATTTTCATTTTGAGGTATTTGGTTTACCAGTCTGATTGGTCAGTTAAGACACAAACAGAGCTAGTGCTACTTCTTCATTTTAATGCTCCATTGAGCACAAACAAAAGTCCTTCATATTTTGCGCTTGGTACCCTTCTCTTTTCTTCGAACTCACGATCAGAAGGGGTGACTCAAACGAACAAAAGGATGTGAAACCGGGAACTGAAGCTCAGGCTAGCTGAACACTAACATGTCACAACTATTTAATGATCAGGTGCCCATACTAAAGTCATGAGCTTTCAAACTTCCAGAATAAAGCCGGAATTCAACCTAAATCTAAAATGGTATTTAAAATCTCATAATTCTTTTGATTGCTGAATTAATGTCGCCCATTCACGCCTGCTAAGTTACACATACTTTTCCTGTGCCTGGTAAATTAGGTCAGCACTTAGATGCCAGCGCCACACTAACAAGGACAAAACAATCAAAAAGTCTTCTTTAGCAAATAATACATAAATCTATATAACTCACTGTCTACTAATTTCGTAACCTTCCTATTATCACAAAAACCATCAATCAATTTTCATCTCAATACATACTCAATCGGTAATCCTGCATGCGCACACCCCAGCTAGAGCCGTAACCGTGTTTGTTGTGGTTTCGGCCGCAATGGTGCGAAACATGCATGGCCCAAACAATCAATTCTCATCAGCAAGGCATTCGATCGTTCACTCTATATCTGTACGGGCTAGCAATCAGCTAAAAAACAATACTGCACCCATTTCCCGAAATCATTAAATAAAATGGCATCGCCAATCCGAAATATCGCCTCGCGGTACCTCGATGCCCTACCTGAAACAAGCCCCGCCAGATTGCCTCTAGGTGAAACAAATAAGTACAACGTTGGATCGCCCAATAGAGCGAAATTCAGCAAGCACGACTCGCAGGATCTTGAAGAATTGGCCCGTCAGATGAACATCGAGAGTCCGTCAAAAAACACCGACATTCTTCGCTCTAAATTTGACTCTCCATCGGCAACTGTCTCGTCATTCAAGCTGAATCCGAGCGCCCGTCACTCCGGGTCTGAATCCGCCAGAAGTTCCAATTACTCAAAAGACGCGAAACCCCTAGATTTGGGAATTCCATCAGAGCTGGCCTCGCCCACGAAACCGCGGTCCCGGTCCGACCAGGCCGCGTACGAGTATCTATGTCGGATCCAGGCAATAAAGAATTGGCTTCTGGCTGTCCTTGGTGAAAATATCCCGCAAACGGCAGCCCAGCTAATCACGCATATTCAAAACGGAATCTACTTGGCCAAACTCGCCAATGTTTTCTTGCCGGTGAAAAAAGCGGTGTTTTCGAACGAGTCCAGATTGGAGTTCCGGCACACCGAGAACATCAACCGTTTTTTCAAGTTGCTCAAGTTCTTGGAAATCCCCGATGTGTTTCAGTTTGAGCTCACTGATCTCTACGATGCCAAAGACGTGCCCAAAGTGTGGTTCTGTCTCCATGCCATCAGCTATAAGATCAACACTCTAAACCCATCGTTTCCCGGAATGGAGAATCTCGTTGGCAAGGTCAATTTCGACGCAAACGATATCAAAATCGCGAGCAGATCTCTATTGGGACACCAGCTCCCCAACTTTGCAAGTGCTGACAACGCAGACGCATCTCCAGGAACTAGCTCATACATGAACAAGGCCCTTCTGGTGTCTCCAAATAAATCCCCGAGTCGGTCGCCAAGCAAATCACCAAACCGCTTTTCGGAAAGAACTTTTGATGTGAGGTCTTCTCCAAGCAGCCGGAACACTGAGGAAAAGGAGAACCCGTTTCTCGATCACGTGCCCTCGCTTACCCCAGGCCGCTTCACGCTCAACTCCGTGCAAAAGCCAGACTTGTCCATGAAGCAAATGGGGCCTTCTCAAGAGAAGTACCCCCCACGTGGTCAACTTTCGGCGCACTCACTCAGCAGCCAATACTATACCCCCGAGCTAGAAGAGCACTTGGTCAATATCGTCAAGCTTCAAACGCTTTGCCAGGGCTCCTTGCTTCGGTACAATATGTTTGTGAAAAAGATCATGCTTAGGTCTTACGACACTGAATTCACAGATTTCTTCTCGGTGATCCGGGGAAACATGATCCGTGCAAAAACGGTACATCGCCATAGAGACGACTTGCTTTTATACAAGGACGAAATAGTGGAGCTCCAGGCAATTGCAAGACAGAAAATTCTGCAAAGAAAACTGCAAAATGTGATGATTTCTGCTGAGGTCGAATCTGTTAGCTCGCTACAGCGTGTCATTAGGGGGCACATTGTGAGGAACAGTCGCAGAAAGACATTGGTTGAGTTAGCGGAAAACGAGCCTCAAGTTTTGGGACTACAGTGTCTCCTTCGTGCAAAACCAGTGCACAAGAACGTTACTGTTACCCTCAACAATAGAGTTTCAGTTGAACCAAGAATTGTAGAATTTCAGTCGATTGCCCGGCGCTGCCTTTACAACCGGAGGAAGAACGAAAACGTGATTTCCCATTTGAAACTAGATCTGAGACTTATTGAACTCCAGTCCTTGATCCGAGCCGCAGTCGCCAGAAATCAGGTAAGGAGGTGTCTCCGAGTGTTGTTGAAACAAACAGGTAGCATCACCGAGCTCCAAAGTATTGCCCGAGGTGCCATCACACGGACCAGATTGTGCAACAATGTTTTGATTACACTAATAGGTGAAGACCTCAACATGAACCAGCTCTTTGCCAAGGCACGTGGAAATTTTGTGCGAGAGGACGTGGCGTATAAGCAAGCGGTCTTGCAAACGATCGAAACAAGGCAAATCGTGCCAATCCAATCTGCATTCCGAGGAATACTCGTGAGATTCAACATTGCGGTCGATATGGAGGACGTTTACGAGAACGTCGGCTCTGTTATATCTCTTCAAAGTAAGATCAAGGCAAACTCAGTGAGGCGGGACATCGATGCCATGAACAAACACTACCTAAAAAATGAGCATTCGGTCATCAGGGCACAGGCGATCCTCAGAAGCAAGTACACCCAAAACGCATACAAAGCGTTTACTTTGATGAACAATCCGCCCGTTGATATAGTGCGCAGGTTCGCCTACCTTCTCTCGGATAGTGGTGCAGATTTCAAAGAAGAAATGGAATTGACCAAGCTCCAAGACGAGATCATGGAAAAGTCGAGGGCCAACGAGGACTTGGAGGCCCAGATCGAGAACTTGGATATTAAGTTGGGCTTGTTGGACAAGAACAAAATCTCGATCGAGGACTTCATGAAGCATGGCCACAAGTACAAGACATTCAAGCCCGCCACACACGGTTCTACTGGCAAAAAGACCACCGATGCCCTCAACAAATCCTGCAAAAAACGCGTTGAACTATACCTGTCCATGTTCTATTTCTTGCAGACTAATCCAGCGTACTGGTTGCGGCTCTACGAGACGATGACTCCGCACGACCCCAGCAATACTCTCAAAAACCTCCATTCGCAGGTATCGCCGTTGTTTTCGCTTTCGAGAGTGACAGTCAACTCGACCACGCGAGAAGAGTATTTTTTCATGAAGTTGGTATGTGCATTGATGAAAAGTGATATATCAAGGCACTCGAAAAGCCTTGCTGACATCACAAAGTTGAAGCTCACGTTTTGGGTCCCGTACGTGCTCGACTTCAACAACCAGGTACCTCAAAGAACACACTTAAAGAGGTGTTTCGGCAAATGTGTTGAAAAAATCATCGATGACGACGAGGTCACGTTTGAATCGAACCCGTCGAAAATATACCAGCTCTTGCGGGCCCACGAGGTCAATGTTTATGGACAAAGCAGCAAAATCCAAAACATCTCCCCACAGGAGGCGATCAAGAACGATCAAGTATCGTCACAGTTCGTCAAAAATTTGATGTCCTTGAGGGATGCCACCAGCGATACCATGGAGGCTTTGAGGAACGGTGTTTCGGATATTCCTGTCCATATGCGATTAGTAGCAAAACAGGCGTACGAGCTTTCCCAAAGAAGGTTTCCTGAACACAACGAGCAGCTGCACTTATCTGTCGCTGGGGTGATTATCATCAAGCACTACATTTCTGGGCTAATGCAGTTCCCAGAAAACTTTGGGTACTCAACACAAGATCCGATAAGTGCAAATGGGACCAACCCGACCAGAACGGCAGACAACTTGAAGTACTTGAGTCGGGTGTTGTTGCAGGTGTTTTCGATGAAGGCTTTCAGTGATAGTTTCATGAAACCATTGAACGACTTTGTGCTTTCGTACATCGATTCGACCAAAGCCCTCATCAAGACGATCATTTCAGTGAAGGGCTTGGAGGCTGAATATGAGATGAATGATTACGACGACCTCGTGGCTCATGATAGACCCCAGTTGACCATGAAAGTTGGAGACATGATTGCCATCGAGAAATTGGTATCCCGTCATCTCGATATTGTGGTTCCGGGGCTCGACGACCAGTTGTACGTCATATTCAGCGAACTCATGGATGCGGCCAGCTCTGCAGACGACTATGTCACCCTTACGGAGATAGGCAGCCTCACATTGACCTTATCTCCGGCATCACAAGAAACGTCGATGGCCGAGTCCAAAACAAGAAATCTTTTCGCCCAGGCGAAACGGTGCCTTTTGTATGTAATCCGGGTCCAGGACGGCAACGACTTGCTCGAGTTGTTTGTGCTGGGAATCAAGCCTGCTCATGAGGCCAAATTCAGAGAAATCATTGATTCTGAAATGGGCGAGTCTGCTTCTAAGAAAAGCTCCCAAAACAGGGTCAGTCCATACCATAAATCCTCGTTGGGCGATTTGTCTAACATGAGCTATGTGAATCTAAAAAAATTGGCGCTCAAAGTGGTCATACAGTTGGAGGGGTTGGGCGTCATAACCAGGAAAAACTCGTTTCAGGACCTTTTGAACCAGGTGGTGCTGGACATCAAGACCAAGGATTCGCGGAGAAAGTCTCGCAAATCTCAGCTCTTGGTAGCCAGTCAGACGGTGACAAAATTGCTCGAAAAGGAGTATTTCCTCAAAAGGCAGCTCAATGATTATAACAAGCATATCGACAAAGTGCTTGGTGATTTGCAGCTCAGACCCAAGGATAAGAAGCTCTTCAACATCATTCCTGTTTTCAGCAAACAGTATTTCTATCACCGACAACTCAAGAAGAACAATCGTTTGCCCAAGTTTGGCTCGTATAAGTATTCGGCCAAGAAGCTCATGGAGCAAGGGGTGGTGAAGGACATTGGCGGAGCTTTGTACAGGAGATCGGCTAGCGCTTCAAGAATCGAGTTCGTGTTCAGCTGTCATAAATCAGGCGTATTTATGATAGAGGCCGCAACCGGAACCATAAATATTCCTGGGGCATGCAACACCATCAAGTTGGATACGGTTTTGGAGTACCAGTACGAGCACAGAAAAGAGTGGGCCATGTTCGACGGCATGGTGACATTTGACACCGAGAACTTGGCTGCGCTTATTTTCAGGAACTTCTATGATATTCGCAAGGACTAGGATTAGTACGTGTAGTGAATAGATGTGTTGTCCTTGTCCTCTACTTGCGGCGTGGTGTGGGTGGCCTAGCGTTTCAATAACTCGTCGATCTTCTTCTCTAAAGATTCGATCTTGTCATTCTTCTCGACGTTTGCAGAGATCAACGTTTCCACCTGTTTCTCCAAGACGTCCACAATCGACGCGAGTTTGTCCACTGTGGCCCTCAACGTGGGCTGTCCTGCCGTTGAGGCTGCTCTGCTTGTGGTTGAGGTGCTTGTAGATGGGGGAGCGGCTGTGTCAGCCTTCGCCTCGGATTTTGGTTCAGCCTTCGTTTCCACCTTTGCATTCACCTTTTGGGCAACACCTGCGACAGCCTCTGGCTCCTTCTTTGGTTCTTCGGCCTCCACTGCAGTCGCCTTTACCTCTTTCACTGCTTTTGTTTCTTCCTTCGTCTCACTTTCAGCAGGCTTTTCCGCGGGTTTCTTGACTTCCTCCCAGTCCTCATCCTGGTCCTTGCTTTCTTCAACACGTCTGCTGTCCTCGTCATCAGACTCATCCACGACTTTACTGAGAAGACTGTCCACCTTACCAGAAGATTTCAACACCTCATCTACAGAGCCCTTGCTGGAGGCAGGCGATGGCGAGGGGCTTTTGGCTTCTCTATGCGCCTCCTTTTGTGGGGCCGCCGCACGCTTTGCTTCCTTCTTCACGGGAGTGCTAGCAGCCGTCTCGGCTCTCCGTTCAGATACACTTACAGCCGGAGATGAGTCTCGCACTTCCGGTTCCTGGCCCTCGTAGATCGCTTCCATTGGAACAAGCAAAGGACCGTTCACGTCCTTTCCACCGAACCACTCTTCAGCAGTGAGAGCTGGTTGGTCGGACGGCGCATCCGGGTAGATATCGTGCTGGAACAACTCGGATTTTCTGGGCACAATGAACGACACAGGCTCGATGGCATGGTCATTCACGGTTTTAAACGCACGTAATACCTCGTTTTCGCGCATGTTCACAAAAATCTTTGGTGCCGCGGCAAAACCACGCTGTGCATCTGTCGACGCGTACTGCGAAAGATCGTGAAGCACGTCCTGAGATGCGTCGTACTCGTAGTACCGGATATTTCCATCGCCCTTACCTGCCAAATAGAGAATCGAAGTTGCATCGTCGAATAGAGGAACCAACACTCCGGACGCGGAGTCTACAACAAGGAACCCGCCCAAGGGCCCTTTTTCTAAATCGTTGGCATCCCAAACGCCCACCTGGCGATCGGAAAGACGCGAAAACCCAGTGGTGCAGATGCGGTCCGTGTTGCCGAACCACACGACACGTGACGCCTTGGCACCGGTATGGCTCGCGCCCTCTTGCACGATCTTGCCCGTGCGGATATCCCAGATCCTCAAACGCTTGTCGCGCGCTGCGGTGGCCAAGAGCAGACCGTTGTAGTTGAACGCAAACGACGTGACCAAATCGGGATGTTTCAACGAAATCTCGGCAACTCCAGTATCGGTGTTCCAGAGCTTAACCGTATAGTCTGCCAGCGAGGACGCCAAAACGTTGGCTGCACAAGGGTGCCACCCCACATGGCCCACTTTCCGCGTGTGTCCCTTCAAAGTCTTGACGGGTGCAACAATGTCGCGCAAATTGTCGTCGTCATCTCTGTAGTTGTGAAACGAAAAGTCCTCGGGGATTTCCCAGATGAGCACCTGCCCGTCGTCAGAGCAACTTGCAATCTGCTGCGGGTTGAAAGGGTTAAACGCGGTGTCCAAAACAGGCCCCTTATGGCCCCGGAAAAGAGGAACGGTATCAGGAGCTTTTCCCACTTCGTCGACGGGAATTACTGCAAACGCACCTCCGCCCGAAGAGTCCCACGTGACGGAAATATACTTGCCGTTACAGTCAATGAGGTTCAGATCCCATGCGTTTTTGGTCACTTTCAAGTTCTCATAACAGCGCTCCTTTTTCGCCGCCTGTCCGTATACATGGCGGAATTTAGACGCCCGCACGAACTTGCCACTGGAAGTTAGCTTTTAGTTTCAAGGGTTTTGAGCTTTGTTATAGTGTCGAGAGCAATTGGATAAATATCCTCTTTGGGAAACATACCTCATGGTAATTGGTTGGTTCTGGAGAGAAACTGTAGTTCGAGTTGTTTTTCCGGTTGGCCCCACGAGCCGCGAACTGAGTCGCGCAGGCCGAAACGGCGCCAAATGTGGGGCCAATATGGGAAATGGAGCCGCACTTTTTGCACCCATCCGGCCGGTACGGGAACGGTGTGGGGTCGGGCAAATCTGTGATAATACGAATATTAATGGGAGAAATTGGGAGAAAAAATAGGTTTGTTTACGAATGTTTCTCTTTTGAGTTCTGGACGGTGTGAGATGTGGCATTTCGCTATATACACCTACCCCTTCAGCGTATGGATGGGATCTGATCCTCAACATGACTGATTTTGCGCGCCATTTTCCAAGTATTCCTTACCGATTGATCCTCGTTTTTTTCTTATAATGAGGGTTTTGTTGGCATATCTATCTAAGCTATAGCTTTATGTTCGTCTCTGAGTTCTTTATTCAAGTGAGCCCAGCAAGATTCCTTATAGCATTTAGCTGTGGTACACTTTTTTCCTGACTTACAGGTTTTTGTGCACTGTTTTTCCTGAGGTGTTACTGGCGCCAATCTTTTTTGATATTGATTCTGATAATTCTTCTTCATTACTGAACTCTGATTTTTTTACTTTTCCTACTATTTCTTCTTCTATGCATTTATTCAAAGCTGCAACATCCTTTGCTACTTTTGAATAAATGGTTTCATATTGGGTTTCTTTTATTTTCTTTAGTATTGTCATGCTGTTTACTCCTACTAATCTTTTCCTCAATATTTCGAATTCGTAAGCTAACGTAATTCACCCCCCTTCGCACCAAACCCTCACTTGGTTCAGCAACAACAGACGCGTCTGAAACAAAACTTTCTTTTTTTTCGAACACCTCCAATGCCACCAAAATTGGTCGATTCAACTCCAGTTTTCTGAGATGATGAAACTAGGATCTCATTTGCCCTAAAATGTTTAAAAGAGGGTAATATAAAGTCAGTTCGGGAAGCAGCACGCATTTTTAATGTACCCCGCAGCACACTTCAACGGAGGAGGGAAGGTTCAAGAAATCGCGTCGAAGCAGCCGAAGACCGAACTAAATTAACAAAGACTGAAGAGGAAAGTTTAGTCAAATGGATATTCTCGAAGGACTCTCGCGGTCTCGCCCCGGCAGTCAATGCTGTTCGCAGAATGGCAGATTATTTGCTCGCGTCGCGTGGAACAAAAGAAAGTTTGAAAGTCGGTACCAATTGGGTTTCCAAATTTGTGAAAAGACATCCAAATCTCGGCACAAAGCTCTCGAGGCCTTTTGATTATCAACGGGCAAAGTGCCAAGACCCAAAGGTACTAGAAGTTTGGTTTGATCTTGTGCATAACACGATGCTTGCTCATGGGATCGAGTCAAGCGATGTGTACAATGTGGACGAGACAGGCTTTTCGATGGGTTTAACTGCGGCAAG
>JAKTWD010000753.1:0-23270 GCA_030581935.1 Metschnikowia corniflorae
GAAAAGTGAAATAAAAAAGGGGTATTCGTCACAAAGAACCGATTCGTCATGCCACAAATGTTTCGATGTGCCGGAGCGAACAATCTTTTGTGACTTAAACGACCGACCCAGACTTCACATGCCATCAACTCTTAGCTCATGATGTCCCTCAAAAAAACTGTTTTATAGGGGACTTTCTTGACAAGATACTTATTAGCTTGCTTCGGGTCATTCTTCTTCTTGGATTTGAAGAATGACATGGAGCTCCTTCCCGAACTTGAGCTCATCACAGATGCGTCATCTCTCACCACAGCCGGTTTCAGATAGACTGAGCTGGCGTACCCAACTGGCGCAGGCTTTCGTCTCACATCCAGTGAAGATACACGCTTGGACGAATGGGAAGATGCAGTCATGGATTCAGTTTTCGAAGCGCCCATCTGCCTTCTAGATGAGGGTGGAGCTTGTGTCACGGCTATTGGTAGTGATATCTTTCTGGAAGACATGCTCGTGTTCGCCTGAGGCGATGGCAGTGAGGACCCAAACAAGCCACGAAGAAATTTGCGGAACGAGGCTTTGTCCGATTTGACCAGGCGGCTATCCAGAGTGCCAGTCTGCCTCGAACTGATGCTCGACTCAACAGTGGGAGCAAAAGCTCTAGAGGGCGTTTTGAAGTCATTCGTCAAAGAGCGGTCAGTACTGCGAGTGATCGGCAAAGAACTCACGCTCCTCGAGGATGGAATGTTGTTCATCGAGGGTGGTGGCCGGGAGAAGATTGCTGACGACACGACGTTCTCTGGATGATTGTAACCCAACTCTGCAATTTCTTTTTTCAAAACGAAACTGCTCCTCATGAATCCCATTGAAGCGCGCTGGCCACCTGATTTCGATATGAGAGAAGGCACTGAACTCAGACACCTCGTGTGAGTGTACGGACTGGTAAGATGGCCGGAATCGCCTGAAAGACCCCCATGATGTATCTGAGCTTTGAAACTCTTTTCCATGATTCTTGAATGACCCGAGCCTGAGGAAATCGAAGATTTGTAGTCCAGATTGTGCAATGAGAGGGAAGAGGTACGCGAAGATGATTCGTCACTTGAACTTCTAATGTGGCCCGAGGAGTAGGTAGATTTTCCGTCTTCATCATCCTCTGTCTCAGCAATTGGGGCCAAAGCTGCAATGCCAAAACTGTTATGATCAAACACAGGGGAGCGGAGCTCACGGATTGAGTCAAAGTTCATGTCATCTTCACCCAAGTTGAACTGGTCCTCCACATCACTGATGGGGCTCTCGCATGAACTGGACGATACTTTCCTCTCTGGTTGACTCATATTAAGACTCATATCTGAACCATTGCGTTTGTGAGAGCTTTTACGACGCGGATCGAAAATAGAATTCTTCTCAGCATATGAAGCTTGCTCACAGTTACCAAGACTAACCGAGCTTTGATCAACTTGCTTGCTCCACGAGGGTCTTCTTTCAGATCTAGGGCTCAAAACAGGCTCAAATAACATTTCCGCGTCGGAACTCGATGCAGAGAGGGCTGCAGGGACTGCCACCTGAACTGTGGATCTCGATTTCTCATTGATACTTCTGCGGAAGCCTCTGTACTTTTCATTTTCCTTGAGATCAATGCTTATTTTTCCAGATTCCTTCCCAAGGCTCAAGCCATCCGAGAAAGATGGCACGGGGGACGAGAACGCTTTGAAGTTCAAAGGTTGTGTTTTCTGTTCAAATAAATCAGCCTCAGGCTCCTTCTTGCTCGTGATGGAATCCACATCGGAAACATCGTTCTGCAAAATTGAATTCGCAAGAAAGATGTATAGCTTAATCCACACAGTCTCCAATCCAGCATGAAACTTTTCAGAACCCAAGAACTGACGAAGTGTTTTTATAAAAACGGCACCCAAAGGCTCCAAATAGGTCAACCCTAATCTCAAAATCGAAGGATTTTCCCTGATGAAGGCATCAAGACATTCTTCAAGCACAGGTACGTCTTCCAAGTACATCATGGAAAATCTAAGCATCTCCGTAAACAACTTCTCTTGCCTGTTCAAGTCATCTTTGAGTGCAAATCTCACATTCGCATCCGATTCCAAGAGATTCGCGAAAAGGGTGGTCACAAAACTTGCATCGTCTATATGATTCAGATTCAAGAGATCAGACCATGAATTTTTTATTTTGTTGTTGTCAGCATGGCTGAGGTTTAAAGAGGCCATTTTGTCGAGTATTAGTCGACGAGAGTTGAGACTATGAGCTGAGCTGAAAAAGGGTTTAAAGGGAAAGTATAGCTCCAGCCGTCGTCGAGACGGAAAAGTTTCATTATATAAAATTGCAAAATACACAGTAAATACCCTACCAGGAAAATGCTCTTTTACTAAACTGGGAAACACCCTAGAAGGGAATTACTGATCTAGGTGCCTCAACGCGCAACGCTCTTGACAGCTCCAATTACGATACCCAAATGGGGCAATACCCGGACCCAACACATGCAGGAAATTCTCGAAGTTACCGGAAGTGGTAATGGACGGACCTCGATATTCAGCTCTCTCCGCACAGTGATGAGAGAAGGGCAGATCTGCATCAGGAAATTTATTTTATCTCAGGTTACGTATAAAGCGGAATGTCCGTGCAAATGACACGATGTTCAGAGAGTGGCACGCCGTGGAAGGGGGGTGTTGCATGCGACGCGCTCCCTGTGATTGATATACGCCCCAGAAACGCGTGACAGTTTTCCCTATCGCGACACGTTTTGTAGCAATTATATCACTCTTTAAAGATGAGAAAATTGTGATGAATGAGATTTTGTGCGTGACCGATAGGTCAAAATAGGAAGAGGTTAACAAAATTTCTCATGTTAAATTCGCAGCTTTCTAAAAGCAGATACAATCAGATGAACTCATGTAGTGGCATTAACACTAAATGAACAGACTCAGCCTGTAGGATGCAAGGTTTCCCTCGTCTTTTTAACTACAACCTCAGATTCGGCCGGTGTGTTCCCACTTCCACCAGGATTTTGCTCACTCAACGCGCATGTACTTGCCTCTACGCCTGTGTCCTCCTTGGAGCCATCCACCCAGTCTTCTGCCTTTTCCAATTGCTCATTGAATACAGTGGTGAGGCGTCCAATCATATGTAGGGACTCCCTAGCGAATGTAATTGCCTGATTTGGTGCCTTTTGCGCGCGGGGAACCGACTGCGAAACGTGCTTTGGTAGGCTGAGGATGATTTCACGAATGGTCGTTTTGAGCTTCGCGTCGTCACGGTAGAGTTCGTCCTCGGTCTCGTTACTTGCATCACTAACATTCAACGAGCTGGGCCGAAAGTTGGAGATAACGTGAACAATTTTCTTCACAGTAGCTACGATTTCAGTGTTGGTTTCGAGTGCGCCCTCGGGATCATTTGTTTCCGATGGAGTTACCTCATTTGAAGAGAATTCAACTCGTGGAGAAATTTCTGTCGCAACAGGCCTTTCTGATACAAGATTTTTCTCCTTGATAGCCGGCGTCGGTGAGGTTTCGGAGGCCTTGATCTTGTCTTGAAGATCATTAACCTTAGCGCTTATATTGTCGTTGGCAAGCTTAAGAATATGCAAGCAAAATTTGATTCGCTTCTTGATTTCGTGCTTGTCTTCCTTACCTTGAAATTTACGTCTTTTCTTCACCCGGGCCCGCTCTTCTAGTCTCGCCTGATGTATACTGTTCAAATTCACCTCGATTTTACTGAATACAGGCATCGCCGCCTTTTCGACAATGCCAGCAGCATAGTTGAAAGTAGCATAATTTCTCTTAGATGTTTCATAGTATCTTACGGCATTGCTAACTAATGGAAGTCGCGATATGGTGTTTACCAGCTGCACAATCGGATGAAGCTGTGGCCCCAAATCCTGGAGCGAAGTCGAAGATAGAGGAGAAGCGAGTCTCAGGGTTTCCGAGTTGTCATCAGTGAACGAAGGTGGTGGGGTAGCGGAACTTGTAAGGCGAGTCAAGGTCTCTGCTGCTGACACTAGTTCCTCATCTTTGTCTCCATCTCTTGTAGGCTTTTCGAGCTGTGATGACAGAAGCTCGCTGTACTTTGGTGGATCTGAGCCAAGTGACTCTGAAAGTTTTCTCTTGTTTTGTCTCGCTTGCATCGTAAGCGGGATGATAACGTAAGATAACGTGTGGATAGTATGGATAGTGTGTGTATTTAATGTATTTTATTCAAGTATTCCACGGGTGAGTTTGCTCCGAAACGTCAAGATGTGGTATGATTCTAAAGTGGTATATACTTTTACAAAAAGATGAGTATCGCCGGAAATTATCACGGGAACCAACAAACCGATGCTTGAAAGTAAGGTTGAGTGATGCAAGCCTCTTGGTTCTCGCGTCGCGATCATGTGAAAATTGCAATTCGGGGAAGCCCAACATCACATGATGTCTGAGCCGCGCCCAGATGGAGATTAGCCTCAATTTTGCAACCAGGGATCTCCCTCCCAGGAAACTGCGGCCCGCGGGGTCTTTCCTCAGAAAGAAAATTACAATCACTACTAGTAGAGTGAAGTGAATAATTTAATGAACTTAAACCATAAGCAATACAAGATGTAGAAGAAAACAGGAAAATCAAAAGGTTTAATATCGATTATTTTTTTTCTTATTTTTTTTTAGAAACAGATATGTATTGAAGGATGCCGCTTACCTTAGCCGTGGGCAAAAACTATAAATTCTAAAGAAAACCTTAACACGCTTTTTTCCAGATGTGTACCGCACATCCAGTTTTTTGTTGTCGCATCGATTTAATCAGATTTATCATTTTGTATTCTGAAATCATAACAACTAGTTAAAGTGAACATGATATTGAATAAGCAGTTTTCTATTTTCAATACTTATACGCTTTTCTTGAAATACCAGCACAGCACCACTCAATGTGAGGTTTCTCTTTCTTTTTTTAAAAAAAGAGCAGGACAGCTTTTATATAGGTTCATGAAAACTATGGTTATCGTCTAGATCCTAAGCAACTGGGATTGAGGCTCCCGGAGTGGTTTGGCGATCTGTTGTAAAATTTCTATAGTTTTAGTTTTGGCTATCACGGGGCGGGTTTGAGAGTCGCCCCGGGAAGAACGCCCTACAATGAGATCTTTGAAAATATAAGTTAAAATCGAAAATGAATCAAACCCTATACATAAAAAGACGCGAAACCCAAAACTTCAATCATAATTATATATTGCGACGTAAGCTCTTTTCGATTTAGGTACCAGCTAAGAGGATAGCGGCATCCTCTTTACTCTACTAGCTATCGTGTCTCGAGATGATAATCCTGGTACGCTACACCGTGCCTAGCTCATTCAATCCCATATACATTTTTCTTCAAAAGCAGCCAATGCATTTTGATATTGTAGAAGGTCGCCATGACATCTGTTTGTAAAATTTTCAAACACCTTTCCGATGGCTCCTGACATTTACCTCATTATGTGCAAGCCAGATCCACCCTTTGTCTGACGTATAAACCCGACGCATCTTTTGGTTGTTGGAATCTGAACACGAAAGCTGACGGTATTGTGCGCCGGTGTTCAGCAGTCCTTTCACGGGTATCTTGCGACCCGTCTTTGCCTCGATGTAAGCTTTCAATTTCGCTCTTCCAGCCTCAGTTGATATATTGAAAGATGGTTTAGCTTCTTTGGAAACACTGAAGCCTTTATTTTCATCCACAGCGCTACCTTTCACATCCACTTCTGATCCGAAGTCCTTGCTCTCATCATCAAGAAGAGAGATACGTGAATGAAGACCAGCAGTTTTGCCTACATTATCCTCTCGGAGGTTCCCAAAGCTGTTCTGTACCCCGCCTAAGTTGGTAGCACGAGCCGAATTGGAGCCACATGTGGGCCTTGGTGTAAGAGGCAGCTCTAATGGTCTTTGCATGTCAATCTTAAATTGGGCCAGACACCAGGTAGCACATTTCTTGCTTCTGTAGAATTGCTTGCCTTTATCACAACCCCGCGCTTCACGGCTCCCAAATTTGCTTTTCTTGTTTATTTTGCGGTCAGGTTC
Source organism: Metschnikowia corniflorae (assembly GCA_030581935.1). Taxonomy (NCBI): domain Eukaryota; kingdom Fungi; phylum Ascomycota; class Pichiomycetes; order Serinales; family Metschnikowiaceae; genus Metschnikowia; species Metschnikowia corniflorae. The sequence continues at coordinate 6,003 of JAKTWD010000753.1, forward strand.
ATCTGATGCACTCAAGTCTGCGGAGTTTCTTTCTTTCGGTTGCTCGATCTGAGATTCCTCCAAGTCTTGAGTATTGCTGATCTTGTACGCGTCAGCGACACCCTCCACGACACAAGTAGCTTCTCGAGGCAGTGGATCTCGCAGTGATTCTTTTATCAAAGGCGCCACCAATTCGATTTTCGATATGGGGTCTCCCTCAGTAAAAGCATTTTGCTCGATTTCGAGTGGGGTCGTAAGACTCACTTTGTGTACGAAGATGAGCAGCAAATGCGAAAAGATGCTCTCCAAAGCCATCACAGAACCTTGTGAAACGGAATAGACCAATGTTTTGATTAAATCAAAATAATATTCAAGACGAGACAATGCATTCACTGGCATATTAAGTATCAAATAGATGAGAAGAAGGGTAATTGTCAAGCTTTGCCAGGTTACACTGTTCTTTTGGCCAATGCTCGAAGATTCTCCCACTTGATATACTGGCTGACGATCGATGAGCTCGCCCAAATGGAAGCAATTCTGAATTCCGAAAAGAAAATGCAAGTCATGTAAGTTTTGACTTTCGATCTGCTGAATGCAGACTCGAACGACCATTCGTGCCAATGAAGAGAACCCTGGCTCGGCCAGCAGGATCACCGACTGGCGGTGTTTCTTCCAACAAACTTGGGCTATTTGAGTATCTGCACATGCCAACAAATTCTCAAAATTAACAGCTGTGCCAAAGAGAGCTGTTTCCGTCTCCGTGCTAGCTTGAAACAAATACAGTAGAACAGGTGCTGCCAAAAGAAGTACCAAGACCTTGGCACCCTGTGGCATGATTTTGATTTGAAGGAACCCTCGACTGCTTTTTCTTTGAATAAAAGATCCTGAAACAGACGAGTTAAACGAGCAGGTAGTATGAATAGTATACGAGGGTTGATTCAGAGTGGAGATAAAAGACCAAGTAGCTTGACGCAAACATGGCGCCGCCCAATATGCTGCCTTTGCACACAGAAGTGGAGCTGCATAAATTCACTGCGTGCGAGTTGCAATATTTTGCAGCCACGCCGAATGCTAAATCAAGATACATATACTTGTATAAAACAAGTCCTTTCATTGGGTTGCGCAAGAAGCTTTTTTAGTGAATTTGAATTGTTTCATGTGTCTTGATTGTTGCAAACTAAAGATTTTTTCATGACTCCGAAGAAGCAACAACGCACTAGGACACATTGCATCGAGTTACTGCAAAAATCAGTTAAAATCTTCGGTAAAGATCTGGGTCTTTGATTTTTGAGTGAGTTAGGTTATTGGACGCGAATCTTCCCGCTATTTCGAGATGTTCGAGAAACATTCGGAGAACATCTCCGAGAGTCCGAATCGATAGCAAATTCGCCTGGCGGTGGCATTCAACCCGGTGATATTCTTCAAAAGGTTCGGGACTAAAACTGTGCTTTTCTAAAAGTGGGAAGAGGAATTATTGCCTTTCCAAATTATGTACTGAAGCAGATGAATTGTCTGTAACCTGCTCTGTGTCAAGTTTTCTCGGTGCCCAGCACGGATCAATAATTATTGCGCCTCCTCCAAGCCGCACGAATTCCGCGATCTGAGCCACGGCAATGGCTGATCGCACATTTCGGCCCCGGGTTAGTCAAGGGACATTTTGGGTGCATTTCAGATTAACTCAATAAACAATTCTTAAAATTAAAACCATATAGATTATGGCTTTGGATCCCAAAAACGACCCTAAGAAAGAGCCGACTGTTCCTCCTGGTTGGACGGCCAAGTTTGATGACAAATATAACACGTGGTTCTACGTGAATTTGGACTCTAAGAAGTCTCAATGGGAGGCCCCGGAAGGGACCCATTTTCCAAGCGAAGACAAAGAGGATGTACGTCCACCCGCTTATAGTCCTCCTCCAAGCCAAAACAGTAATTCAGAGCAGAGAGGTTATTCTAGCGTCCCTCAACCTTCACGCCAACAAGGTCCCAGTTATGGAGGCTATCCTCAACAGGGACATGGTGGCTTTCAGCAACAGCAAAATTATGGTGGATATCCTCAACAAGGATTTGGAGGATATCCCCAACAAGGATATGGAGGCTTCGGCCAGCCATACCCACAACAATACCCTCAGCCATACCCACAGCAATACCCACCGCAGCAGCAACAACAAAAGAGTAGGTTTGGAGGCGGAGCCGGTATGGCCATGGGTGCTGGTGCTGGTCTTTTAGGAGGGCTTCTTGTCAGTAACGCAATTCACGATTCACAGATGCATAGTTACGAGCAAGGCTATGACAACGGGTACGATAACGGCTACGACAATGCCGATATGGGCGGTGGGGATTTCGGCGGAGGAGACTTTGGAGGTGACTTCTAGCGGACTACAGATGCAGATTTTTCCACAGCTTCCACAGTCGTCTTGTAACATATCAAAGATGTTGTAGAATATGTATGCTGGCCCAATGGACACCGTGCTCATCAGAAGAGAGGGCCGAATCAGATTTAGAGCCATCGAAAATAGAACATTCCTTATCCTCTGTTGAAGAACCTGATCTCCGCCTCTCGGGTATCCGGGTGGTCGACTCAATAGCGAGGTGTGCTTGAAAACCCGTGCACCTCCACCAACCATGGGCCAGAGAAATGTAGATTACGCATTGCGACTAGGCAAAAGAGGTCCTCTAGAGAAGAACCTTTTTAGAACGGCATTATGAGGTTTACTAGAGTCTTGAGACAAGTAGAGGAGGTACTTGTGAGATCTTCCTCCGGCTACCCTATCGGCTTGACGGGATACTACCAACACCCAAACCCTAGACCAGCTTTAATTTCTTTATACAATCACACGTTACAGGTGTTGGAGAAGGACTTTCCTAAAGAGTCCGTCTACAGACAGTCAGTCGAGCAGATGACCAAAAACAGATTGAAGATAGTAGAAGCCAATGAGATTTCCGAGCAGATCGAGAACCAGATTGGCGGTGGGTTGATCGAGGAGATAGTTGTACAAGCACACGAGGAACTAACCCTAGCTAAGGAGTTGGGCCTGTTAAAGGCATGGGAGGAGTTGGAAGAAAAACCGTTGGACGACCAGTGGGTATATTTTGGTAAGAAAATATAAGCGGTAAAGGCGACTGTGCGAAAACAATTTAGATTGAAAGGTGGATGATTGTAGTTGATGATCAGAAAGTATTAATACGGCCATTCAGCATGGAGCAGACGCAGGAAAATGCTTCAGAGTCATGGTATAGAGGGCTGACCAAGGCTTATGTATATACTGTCGGACAAAATGTTGGTAGAATTAGAAATACAAACCCATACATGAGAATATGCGCCTCCTAGAAATGCCTGAACTTGAAAAGAAAACTCGCTGTATTTTCGGCAACACCTGAAACACACCAGATACAGCATGGGAACACTAGCAACAAGAGCTTTGGAATGCTCCACTGCCCTTAGACACATCTACACCAGTCTTTTGCTGAGGTTCAGCCTCCACGTGGTTCTCCTGGATGATTGCGGCCAACTCGTAGAAAATTGAGTCGACATTCTCCTTAGTCTTGGCCGAAGCCTCTAAGAAGGGGATGCTTAGTTTGGAGGCCAACAGCTGGCCTTGTTCAGTGGAAACTTGTCTACTTTCCTCGTCGTCACTCTTGTTTCCGACCAAAAAGATTTGCGCGTCCTCATTGGCGTGTTGGGTGACTGTGTCGAACCAAGTCTCAACGTTATCGAAGGTACGAGCGTCTGTCACATCGTAGATTAACACAATACCCATTGCGCCTCTATAGTACGCCGTGGTGATAGTTCTGAACCTTTCCTGACCAGCAGTGTCCCAGACTTGCAACTTGATCTTCTTGCCCTTGCTCTCGATAGTCCTGATTTTGAAGTCGATTCCGATGGTTGTGATAAAAGAAGGATTGAATTTGTCCTCGACGAAACGCAACAACAAGCAGGATTTTCCTACGCCTGAATCACCGACGAGGAGCAACTTCATGATCATATCGTAAGATCTAGAGGGGGCTTTACCACTCATTTTGTATTTCAGGTGGGTTGATGCTTCAAGGTGTGAACTACTGAAAAGAGGGTTATATATGTGTTTCCGCTCAAATGTGTGTGCGCTGTTCTCCTCAAGATATGTCTAGAAGTACGAGAAAATGAAGGTTTGTGATATGGAAACTCTGCTCGCTCCTGGTGTCACTGCAAAGAATTGAGAAAGTAGTTTGGTACGAAGGACGTGACCGCCCCATAAATTACTGCATACAGAAGCCAAATGTGAAATTATGATTTGAACCGCAATTGCATCACGACAGAAAAAAAGTTGAAATTGAAGGTTTACGAATTTGTGATGCTTAATTTTTCCAAACACTATGTCAACGATTTCTTCAGCTTTAGATCCGCAGGATTTGATAGTATCATTGACAAGGAGGCTTTATCTCTATGAACTTCACATCTTCTTACAAAAATACCTCGGCATTGATTTCCACTGAGGAAGCAGCATATGGGATGTCAAAATGGCTCAAGACTTCAGGGTGCAACACACCAATGGCACCGATATGCTGAGGCTCGGCTTTCTCCGAGCTTCTGAAGTAGACCTTTGCACCTCTTCCAGTGAAAAATGTCGCGTTATCCCTATCCTCCTCGATCCAGTATCCTCTTCTCACATCTTCTTTGGGGTTCTCGATCCATGGGGTCCTCAAAGTTTGCATAATCTTTCCTAACAACCCCTGAACAAGTTCGAATCCAGAAGTCTTTCCGGCGTAGATCGCGGACCAGTTTCTCTGGTTACAGGCACCTCTCTCCAACTCAGGCTTCTTCAATACGATGTCTCCGCACTCGAACACCTTGATTGGCAAGGAATGCTTACGGTTCTCCTTGATGGTCTTGAGGATTCCCGGAAGTAGCGTTGTTCTGACAACTTGGTATTCAAAAGTCTTAGGGTTCTCCAATTTGACGGCTTGCGTGTTGTCATCCACCTGTCTTAAGAATTTGAAGTTCTCGTCATGAGAACACAACGTCAAGGGCAAAACTTCCAGGTAACCAGCTTGGGCAGAGGCAATTCTGAGAATGTCACCGACCTTATTGATTGGCAATGGGGCAGCTACGAGGGAACCACTTTGCACTTTGGTTTTGGTCAAGTTGTTGAAGCCGTAGCCGATAGCAGCATCTTCCATGATGTCACATTGATGCAAAATGTCAGATCTAGTGATGGGCACCTCCACAGAGAGATACTTCTCGTCTTTTGCTGTGGCCTTTAAAGACATCTTCTTCAAAAGCTGGCTGATCTCATCAGCAGAATAATCCAAGCCCAAACAAGAGTTGATGTATGAAATTTCTGCTTCGAACACTTTAGGTGCTATACGAGGGCTCACACGGTCTTGAGAATTATGAAGCGAAACAACCTCCACGGGCTCGATCTCAAATTTAGTCCCAGAATATACGGAAAACATGGCCACCATTTGGTTGATGACAACGTCTGTTTTAGTTTTATCAGTACCAGTAACTTCGATGAAAACATTTGTTGTATTCAAAGAAATCTTCGAGTGGTTTGAGTTGATGATTGGCGGTAAAGAACACACGGTTCTCGTCGAGTCGTAGATAACGGGGTAAACCGGCGAATCTTTGATGATGTGCAAGTACTTACCCAAGTTTTTATCTTTCTCATAAAAATCCATAAGCTCTGCTCCGTTCATTTTCTTCTCTTGGTTCAAAGGAACGAAGCTGATGTCTTGTGGAGCCAATGCCTCATACGTGAAAGGAGGGGTCAACTTGTCCAAGTCATGGGTTCCAATAGCCACCAACGTTCTGTTACGACACAAATTCGTGTGCAACTTGTCTTGCAAAGCAATGAATGAGTCATAACGTCTTTGGTCGAAGGTAACACCTTTCAAGATCGCAGCGGCAGCATATGGTCTAATCTGCTCAGTGGACTTGTCGATAGTCAATGTGACAGTGGGAACTTCGGGCTTCAAAGTGAAATTTGCTGCCTCAGATCTACCCAAAAATTCGTTTAACGCTTGGGCGATTCCCTCGATACACAACATGTCGTATCTGTTAGCAGGGATTTCAATCTTGAGCTGCGGTCTTTCATCGCCCTGACATTCATCTGTAGTATCCTCGTCCAACTCGATGCCGAAATCGAAACACAACTCATCGAAATCCTCGGTGGTGTATTCTTTTCCTAAGAGCTCATAGAGATCTTTCTTATCCACTGAAATAGTAGGCATGATCAATTATAACTAATACTAATATTCTTGTCGCAGGAATGAATCTGGAGGAAAAATTTAGTCATACATATTAGTACTGACAATTACGCGCGCCACAATTATGCATAGGGCGCAACGCGTAAACCTGAGAACTGTTGCATGAGCGAAGCCAGTGGATTTTGCAGCTATCTCCAAAGGCTTGACAGCGACCCCGAAATGACACAATGTCAGTAGGTATGGGTCTGCTCTCAGATGCCTTATTTTGCGTCATCAGAAGACTTAAGACCGTTTATCTTGCTCCCGAGAGAGCCGATGAAGTTAGGATTCTTATCTGCCTCATCATCGATCTCTTCATTTACTGGAAGGCGTGGGGCATCATCCGCGACATGCTCACGTATCTCCTTCAAAGCTTCACCAGAAGCTTCTCTACCGACCTTCTCGATATCCTGAACTTCTTGTACCAAAGCATTGATATCAAATACATTCTCTGCGAGGATACGATCATCCTTCCCCCTTTTTGTTCCGGTTGTCTGATTAGTGCCTGCCTCATCATATTCCTCGAAACCGTCAATCTCCTTCTTATTCTCAGTTTGTTCCGACTCGTCATAAATTTCCCACCAGTTTTTCTGCTTTGGCTTGAACCAGTCCTTCCAGGACTTCTGTTTGTTCTTTTCCTTCATGGCCTCCTCTTCCATCTTGGCCCTGGCCTCATCAAACTCACTGAGTAGCTTCCGTTGCCTTTCTCTTTGTTCAATGTCAGGCTCTTCAATTTCTGCGAACTCCTCGCTCAAAACTTCCCAATCAAGTGCTTTCAATATTTTTGGAATAGCTTTTCTGTATGACATGTGGCCCTCGACGTATTCCGTGCAATCAAAATTTTCAATTCCTGGAATATTTTCAATCGGCGATATCCCACCCACAGTCAGCAAACCACCGCCCGTGGCTCTGAACAAGTATCCCAAAATCCAGTCATTTCTAGTATACCCATTTACAAACTTGCCACTCACAACGGATCTTGCAAGCGTGATCTGATCATACTTGACAGTGGCTGGGTTTCCTAGGAGTATCACATTGTCAACCAAACCGAAGCCTCCACGGTTGGCCAACTCGATTAAGCACGAGTATATCAACCGCGAACCGAGAGAGAAACCCACTAGCGTTATGGGGCGCACGCCCATGTTGCCTGAAATGAGGGTGTCTGCCAAAATCTTACCAGCTTTCCAAGCCCTATCTAGCGATACGTTCCACGGATTATCTAGCAAATACGATAACTTAGAGAGCATCATTGGTAGCTGGATAGCTGACATCAAGGCGGTCAAGATAGTAGCACCGAGTATCTGCTGAATGGACGTACTCAATGCCTCGGATGCCAAGATGCCTATGGTCTGGCCCATGGACTTTAACATCTCAGGCTCCCATAGTAGAGAAAACATATCTCCCATCACTGGATCCACTGTGGAAAAAGGAAGCCTCACATCATCGAGTTCACCGTTCATCCATCCAGATACAGTGACGATCAAGTTAGAGCGCTTGTTGTTATGAAGAGGCTTCATTTCAAATGTGTTGACATCCCCCATTCTTCGAGCACCAGCTTTGTTTCCCACCTTAGCTCCGATGGCAATGCCCCCTGTGGTGATAGCCACACTACCTCCGACACCAGCTAAGAATCCGCCGGTTCCTGTGATACCTACGGTCGTGAGTCCAGCAGCCAAACCTGCTCCTATAACAGGGGCCAATAGTCCCGCTGAAAGCCCGATAGCCAAAGATCCACCCAAGGTTGCTAGCCCGATGAACGCAAGTCGTTTTCGTTGGTTCTTTTGTATGTGCTTTTCGATGAACAGCCTGTCGCGCAATTTGTCGTCTTTATTCTCGATTGTCTTGCTGCTTGTGTCCATCTCCAAGCTTTCCACTAGTCTTCTTTCAAACTGTCGCATCTCAAGGAAAGAAATTTTTAAGTATGTTGTGAACCTAAAGAGAAGTGTCCTAGAGCGACTGTCGTAGTAGCCATCGCTCAATAGAAGCAAAAACAAGTCGCATGCTAAAACCCAGCGAAGATCAAACCCCTGAACCTCTTTCTCGAGACGCGGGTTTTTGAGGTCTAGCAGAAGTAAACTCTTCATGAGATCGTCAGTTTCTACCCCATGCATGCTCAAATTTGTGATCATCTGCTGCTCAGCTCGTGTGATGTCGAGGTGATCGAAAAGCTTGGACATGATGTACATTGTCCAGTTTGCAAAGTTTTTCTGGCCAAGAGTTAGCTTCTTAGCAACCTTGTTTGTGGTCCGTTGGTTCAACATCGCCAAATCAGTCGCCATTTCAACAGTAATGAGTTTGACGATCCCCACATACGCAAACTTCTGGGAGTCTGTCAACATTCCGCGGGTGCCCGAAAGCGTTTCATCGGAATCAACATTCTCAGTTTCATCATCAAACTCCTCTTCCGTATCCTGGGACGGTTTTGTGTTAGGATCTGGGGCCGAGTATCGTTTAAATAAAAAGTCCGTCTTCTTGTCTAAATCGGCATATTTGATTAGTTGCTCCTCGGTGTCGATCTTTGTATACTCTCTTCTATTGTCGCCATCGAAAGCGTCGAAACCTCGATCGTTAGCAAACTCAAGGTTTCCCATTTCATCATAATAATCTTCTTTGGCCACTTTCTTCATCGAAGTCCACGCGGCATCGTCTGAAGCAAAAAAATCTTCTTCGGGGACATTTTCTTGCACAGTTACAGCCGTGAGTGCAGAGTCGGCATCGTGTTCAGTATCACGAGTTTCACCGGTTTCATTACTTAGAGATCGCGAGGACATATTTTTTTGTGTCATCACTTCATCACTGGCACTCTTACCTCCTAAATTAAATTCAACATAGCCTGTTCCCTCGTCTATACTGGCTTCGTCCTCATGTCCCCGGTCTTCCCAAACTTCATGTCCGAGACCATGAGAAAAATCATCGTCCGGAGAAATGTGAAGAGAGGGCAAGGGAGGTAGTGCACCAAGGTAAGTTTTAGATGTTCCGGAGTCGGCCCGACAGACTGTTTTCGCATGCCCTGAGCCTGGATCCTCGTCCTTCCCAGAAGGCGAGTTGCTCATATTGTGTGCAAATAAATAAGATGTATAAATGTGGGGTAATATGGGCTATGGCTTGCTGGAATCGCATCTTAATCCGTGCGATGAAGAAGTGCGGAGACACTGTTGCCCGGGCCGATCGGCTCCATGTGGTTGGCGAAAGTGGGCACCATCATATGAAAAAATAATTAAATGAACTGTCTTAACTACGATTTCAAGTCTTGAAAAGTTTCGTTTCGATCAATTTTATATTATTTTCAAAGACTAAAACTTATTGTTGTGCGCTGGTTGCATCCACCTGTCGTCCTTGGCTTCCTATCTTAAGACAGATTTCGCAGCCCCGAGAAAGAGGGCAGCTTCTCAGAGGAACTACATCTTTATACGTAACTTTTGAACGCATATCAGTTGAAAATGCTGCACTGAATATGATAACAATTTCTGCAAAAGCTCATTCTCGAATCCTTTCCATGATCAGTTCATCTTCGTGCTCAATATCGAAAGATTTCAATAGTTTCGCGAGCGTAATTCATGTTGGAGAGCACGCCAAAAATCGCGGGTCGCGTACTGCGTTCTCACGCGCAAACCCTTTGCACAAGCAGCACTTCAGTAGAGTGACGGGGTACTTCGAACCCTTACATTAAGAATAACAATTTACGATAACACCCCAGTGAATCACTTACAATGGTGCAAAATCACGATATTGGGCAGGATTTGAAACCCTCATCGTCCGATCGCTCGGGCTCCTTTGAAACTTTGCCTGCCACTTTGGGACTGCCTCTCGAAAGCGAATCTTTGGCAGATACCAAACCATTGACGAAAGCTCTTGATGGGTTCCCAACTCTGCGAGAAAGTCATGCATCCCACTCCGCACTAAATACCGAAACTAATGAGATTGAGCGCTTGAAGGAGATGCGAAAAACGTGGGGCTCGATGTTGAAAGTAAACTATCAAGACGGAGACGCGGTGTACTTGGTGCCAACAGAATTCCTCGACAGAGTGCTCTTCGTTGAAAATGTATCATCTATCGATCAATTGGTGACTATTGCCGGTAAACTTGACTGCTCTTCGTTAGTTGATGAGAGTGGGGCCTTGCCAAAAGAGTCCACGGAAGGTGATTCGTTCACTCAAATACCACCGGAGTTGTTTCACCAGCTAGCTATTACTTTCGGGACGCAGAACGACCCTGTCATCCGAAATATACTTATTCAGGATGACGGCACCCTGATCTTGGAGCGTGACCCGCCATATTTTGTCGTGCATACACTAACAGAGTCATCCACACAGTCAAAACTATACGGCGGTTTCGACCGGTTGAGCCAGCAGAGCAAGCACTCGTTCTCATTGTGCCAATCTAAATCCTTTCATCACTTGGTGGACGCCATCAAGACTTGCATGCTCAAAGGCAAGAATGTCGATGTGAGATTGTGGTTCGTGCAGTCGCAGAATTTGGAAAGCTTACCTCCAACAATCCCAATGTCGGTTTTCATCAATGAAATTGATGTTAAGAAATTGATAGGGCCCCAAATCATGGAACAGAGTTTGCGCAGTCACGGAGTCACGACGTCTCGATACCATCTCGTAGCAGAATGGGCAAACAAGACTTCTCGCAAGTTCCCCGTTGATGTGGCTATCAGCAACTACGACTTGTCCATACTCAACCCTGCCGCGATTCTTGAAACGGGTGGGAACTTGGGTTTGAGTAACCTTGGCAACACGTGCTATATGAATTCGGCTCTCCAGTGCCTCGTACACCTTCCGGAAATCAATCACTATTTTTTTTTCGACTTATACGAACGTGAGCTAAACAAGCTAAACCCCTTGGGTAATAAGGGAGAGGTTGCGATTGCATTCTCAAATTTGTTGCATAAACTTTTTGATCCGCATACTTCAAGTGCCTCATATGTCACCCCTAGAGACTTCAAGTACACTATTGGTAGATATTCGTCAATGTTCCACGGCTACCAACAGCAGGATTCCCAAGAGTTTCTTAGCTGGCTCTTGGATGCTCTCCATGAAGACCTCAATCGTATAATCAACAAGCCTTATCTAGAAAAGCCCGAGATCAAGGACGAAGATGTTGAGAACCATGCCGCAATTCGCGAGCTCGCAGAAATCTGTTGGTCGCAGCACAAGAAAAGGAATGACTCCATCATCACTGATCTATTCACCGGATTATATCAGTCTACACTTGTCTGTCCTGATTGCTCCAAGCAATCTATCACTTTCGATCCATTCAATGACTTGACGTTGCCACTTCCCATTAGCAAGAAATGGTATCATCTGTTTACAGTTGTTGATCTCTCCCAAGGTTCGACAAGAGCGCCTCTTCTGCTGCTAGAAGTTGAGCTCTCCAATACCTCCAACTTCGAGGACTTAACGAAGTACCTCAGTGATTTCCTTCACGTTTCTCCAGACTACTTATTTCTCTTTGAGGTGTTCAGAAATTACTTTTACAGGAGCTTCCGTGACGGTAGTAGTGCAAACAAATTTTTACCTGTCAGTGAGCTAATCGGTCGAGATGATAGCATCGTTGTTTACATAATCCCGCACGACCCCTTAAAAAACTTAATTGTTCCTTTGATCAACGTGGTTCGAGATGAGGATAGGTCTTACGATATTTCAGAACCTTTTGGTATACCTTTGTTCATTGTTCTCGAAAACGGCTCCGATACAAAAAGCTTTGGGATGATCAGAGCAAAGGTCGAGCAGGCAGTGAAAAACCTCACTCACTCAGATATGGAAGCAAAATTCAATGCATTGAAAGGAGATACATCCAAGAAGTATCATCGCGCCGAGGAGTTCCCTCTTTTGAGAGGCTCGACAGTACCTAAGGATACTGTTATGGTTGATGCTTCCCAAGATGAGGTCGTCGCTGACGATGACATTGATGACGAGTACGATTCAGATATATCATTGGCCGATCCGAACATAAGCGCCGCTCTTGGTTTTGAAATTAAATTCTACGAAGAGAGTTCACTGTCCAGAGCATCAATCAACGGAAAAGTCAGTTCTGACACTACATCTTCATCTGTGCTCAATTTACCAAAAGGAAGACCTCACTTTGGGAACCTTCCTTGCTTGTCCCAACGGTTGTATAATCTCAAGCGCTGGTACTACCACTACCCTGAATTTGTCGCAGAACATGAAAAGAACCAACAAAATGACCTGGACAGCGGCGATGTTATTGTTGGCGATACCTCAAAGGAAGCTCCTCATTCGTCATCCATCCTCTCTCAGACGGAAAAACTCGATTTCGTCATGGTAGATGAAGGGAAATCGAATTGTGGAGACGAGGCCTCGGAAAGCGGAAACAAGGAGTTACAAATCGAAGCACACCCAAGTATTTCCAATGAAGAAGGATCTGATAGTGAGTCAGGTTGGGACAGTGTAATTCCTCCTTTCGCTTCGACCGAGAACCTCAATCTGCCAACTCTGCCTTTCTCGACTGGCAATATATCGAGTGGCTCAAACTCCAAAGGCGAAGCATCTAGCTCTCAGTCTCTAGACAAGCATCCTTCTTTGGTCTCAGAAGAAAGCATGTTAGTAATTGAGTGGGATAACCAAATTCACAATCAGTTTTTTGGTGCCCGTGAGCAACAGGCGTGGGCCAATCTCAAACAAATTTCAAATCCAAAGCTTGAAGAGAACAGGAGGATTTTGTCCAAGCAGCAAAAGTCAACAATTTCTCTTTATGACTGCTTTCGTAACTTTAGCACTCCCGAAGTCCTTGGAGAACATGATCTCTGGTACTGTCCACGGTGCAAAGAGCACAAACGTGCCACTAAAGTTATACAGCTTTGGTCTACTGGCGACTTATTAACTATTCACTTGAAGAGATTCCAAAGCGCCCGCCAATTCAGCGACAAAATTGATATGGTGGTAGACTTTCCGATAGAAGGCTTGGACATGAAGGAATTTGTGAATTCCAGCCCTCTGGACGGAGAAGCCTTGCTATATGACCTTGTCGCTGTTGACGAACACTATGGAGGTCTAGGCGGGGGTCACTATACCGCTTCTGCTAAGAACTTCAGGGATGGTAAATGGTACAAGTTCAATGATGGGCGGGTTTCGTATATTGAGGATCCACAAGAGTGTGTCACGGGTGCTGCTTACTTGCTTTTCTACAAGAAGAGAACTTCTTCGACGCTTGCGGGCGGTAGTGGTGTTGAGAACATCTTAAGGGTAGGTCAAAACAATTTCGAAGCAAGAATTGACAACCTAAGAAGAAACGTGGTACAAATTAAGCAAGAAATTGAAGCGTACACTGCTCAGGAAGAATTGTTGGAGCAGAGCGACGAACAAGCTGACGAAGGGCCTCTGGAGGAAGAAGCGTCTCGCCAAGAGAACGACGAGGAAGAGGATTTGTATGCCGACAGCGACTCAACTGAGCCGGACGTGCCAAATGTCCAAAGAACGTCCAGCAAAAAATCAAGGTCTCCCACAATTGAACCATCGATGAAGTTTGAGTTTGATAATCAACGCAAGCAGAGACTCATTTCAAAAGGCTCCGACCTGCCACGTTCGATCAATATTAACATGGGATATTCATCGTCTGTATCCAACTTAGCGTCGCCGAACGGTTCGACTGACGAGGAAGCTACTGAGAAAATGTGAGGAAAGGGTAGGTGAATAGAAAAATTGATAAATGAATCATCTTCTTTGCGCGAGTCATTGAAGATGGTGGTAACGTGTGAGAATTACAGTAGGATGTTAGCAACATGGTTTTACTCAAACGATAATAAGCCAATGGCTTTCGCAGAGTCTAGGAATATGTTGCAACGAGCCATAGTGGCCGAGCTGCAACCCAAGACTCAGTGTTGCCACGTCATCCTAGGTGAGCTCAAGACCGGCCCGCTTGCTCTAAAACCTGTCGACGGAGCTACTCTGTTTAAACGCCATGAAGGACATCGCTGGAGTGGGCTCAAGGCGCGACACGAACAGTATCTAGTGAAAAAACAAAAACCGCTCAACCCCGAAGGGGACCGGTGTAGTACTTTCCCACGTTATAACGATAAAGCTCGCTGTCCATTGAAGGACAGTCTCACCTGGAGCTCGAACCCCAAGCATCAAACTTGCTTCACGAGCGTCGAACTGCTGGACAAATCCCCACAGCTACAGTAGAACAACCGCGAAAGTTTAATTCCACCGCGTACTGGGATCTTCAGCCAACACAGGTCTGTGAAAAAAAGAGAAAAATACAGAAAACTCGCGACTTCTCGCGCCTTTTATAGTGCTGGCGTGAGAGTAGTGTGCACACCAGAAGCCTCTGCTCATCGCACCTAAGCAATTACCCGGGCCAAATGCCTGGTGCGGGCCATGTAGGGCACGACTGTACGTGCAGGGAAAGATACTGATTACTGATTTTATCGGGGAAGATTGAGTGTCTGATCTATATATTTATATTCTGGTCCAGACCCACAAGGAAGTAACCTTAAGCATCATGAGTCTTAGAGCTCGGAATTATGACCAACGTGATCAACGTGGGAGCAAAAAGTCCGCTATAGCACCATCTGCAAATGATCTCATACCGTTCCATCATGCAAACACTCTAAAACCCTCGAAAGTGATCGATTTGTTCTTGGAGCAGTTCAAGTATGTGCTAGCTTCGGAAGATCTTCCTCAAATGATTCAATTGGTGAAGGGCCAGCTTTTTGAGCGTGACTATCTCTCTGCCTTCGACAGCGACGACAAACGTTTTGCATATGCTGCTCGATGGACGCCAGCGAGATCCTTGGCGTATTCCTCATTATTCGCATCGTGTGCGGATATCTCAGCGTTGTTTAGTGACCCAAACAAGCAATGTCGGGTATTGTGTGTAGGCGGAGGAGCAGCCTCCGAGGTGGTAGGCTTGGCTTCGGTATTTTGCCAGCTCAAGATTCCTAATGGAGACACCCCGTCTTCACTTCACATGGACGTCATCGATATTGCTGACTGGTCTTCTGTCGTAAACAATGTGACTTCGTACATCCAGAACAAGTGGCTTTACAGTCCGTCCAAAGTGAGTTCACAATTCGTGCTCGGAGACGTGTTGACCCAAACACCTGAGCAGTTGAAACTTCCACAATTGGACTTAGTGACGCTTCTTTTTACTACCAACGAGTTGTTTTGCGAGAAGAGAACGGAAACCATCAAGTTCCTTCAGTCTCTCAGTTCCAACTGCCAGAAAGGAGCATTGCTCTTGATCACGGAGAGCGCGGGATCATATTCCCACATAACCATAGGCCTGAAGCAATTTCCAGTCCAGTTTCTAGTCGACACTATTTTGGTGGGCAAGCCAGGGGCCAACAACGGTCCGTGGGAGATAGTCAACGAGAGTGAAAGTTGCTGGTATAGGATCAACGAGCGAGAAGTGCCATATCCCGTCAAGTTGGAGAACATGCGGTTTTTCTACCGCTTATACAGAAAGAAGTGAATGACTCATTTGAGCGTCAACTTTTTCAAATCCTCTTCCAAAGCCTCTGCCAACTCTTTGCTCTTCGTGGTTGTATCGCTTGAGTCCTGGGCAAATTTGGCTGGAGATGATTTTTGATCAGGCTCATATTTGGGCACTTTTTTAACTTCGTTGAGCCTTTTGTCAAACTTTTCTTTCTCAGTTTCGAAGAGCGTCTTGAGTTGGTCGGCCCATCCCATTTCGTTAGCCAAAGCTTCTGCAACTGCATCACAGTCTGCTTTTAAGATAAGATCAGATTTCCGCCGATTGGACTCGAAGTCGCCGACTACCTCATTGTTGATTAGAGCTCTCACTGAAGATTTGCTACATTCAGCAGGAAGCCCTGCGAAGGGGTAAACAGTGAGGGACGTGCCCGCTACGATAGCTACCTCGACATCTGCGCAATCCTTCTCCCATAATTCAAAAAACCTAACTGGCAAGGCCTCTCCAAAAAAGACAATGTCTGGCTTCACGTACCCCTTACATTTAGGGCAATGTGGAATACCCTTGTTTACGCTCTTGTCGCTCATGAGGGATGATAACACCTCGGTATCCATTGGTTCTGTACAATCAATACAATGGTTTGTTGCAAATGAGCCATGGGCGGCAACAATCTTGTCGGGGTCCACGCCCACGAGGCTCTCCATGGTGTCTATATTTTGAGTGTAGACGCGAAGCAAGAGACCGTTATCCTGAAATAGCTTGAGAAGATAATGGAATTTGGAGGGTAAAAACTTTCCGGGATATAGCTCATCGCATAGAGTATAGAACGCTTTTGGGTCTTGTCTAAAGTAGTCAATGTCAAAGACTGCCTCCGGATATGGGAGCTTGAGCCTTTTAAGATTAGCGTAGAGTCCAGTCTTCGGACTGCGAAAGTCTGGAATTCCACACGACGTCGAGACACCTGCACCAAGAAAGAACGTCGCTTTCTTCTTGTTTTTTAAAGAGTTTACGAGCGGGGCCAACTGTTTCTCTAGCGATTGCAGCATCGTCGTATAATAACAGGAAACCCAGTAAGTTGCTGAAGTAGCGAGCAGGTGAGCAGTCTGATGCGCACCATAATCAATACTTAGGGCTAGCCTACCCTAAAGGTGAGATCGTGCAATAGATTGAAAGTCATTTTCCTAGAAACTGATTCGATTCAAAAGAAATAACCCCTCTCTCTTCATTTTCCAATATCTTGCTTTTCTACCCCTCTGATTTCTGGCAAAGTGATGGCACTCGGGACCTTGGTTCGGAGATCACTGTATGTAGCAAGTGCCGACGTCATTTGCCTGCTATAGATTTGTCGCGACTACGCTTCTCGACAACCCGGCCCGATTAACGCAGCACTACTAGAATAGTGTTCCTGGTCCTTAACATGAAAGTATGTCAAGCAAATTGCTATGAAGCATCAAACCCAGTACTAACGTCAAAAGCAAAGAATCACCTCTTTAGATCTTCGTATCATTACGGGAGAGCTTGAAGAATGCATCTTGAACTACAGATTACAGAATATTTACAATGTGATCGGCTCGTCGAGACAATATGTGTTGAAGTTTTCTGTACCCGACTCAAAGAAGACAGTGGTCATTGATTGCGGTAACAAACTTCATTTGTCGGAGTTTG
>JAKTWD010000754.1:0-23243 GCA_030581935.1 Metschnikowia corniflorae
ATCCGCAAGAGTTTTGCTGGCAAAACTTCGGTGGCCCCTAACCCAATACCGCCTATCGTTCTGGGAGACGTAGAAACTGGTTCAGGGCCTACAAGAACCCCCTTTGCCTTCGAGCAGAGGTCGGAAAAAGTACTTCATCTGCATCTGCCACGATCGGGTCTGAATGGAACGGCTCAGGATATTCGTGTAAAGCCGGAATTCGATTCTAGTAAGGTGATGTCGCCCACGAGCCCCAACAGAACTAGTCTGAGACCAAAATCCTTTCAACGTTCGAGATCCATGGCTCCTTTATTTGTGTCTTTGCCGGAAAAAGAGTTGCTCAGTGCCTTAGCAGCTAGCGGGAGGGCTTCCCGTCAAGACGAGCCTTTGCGATCAAGTAAGACAAACTCGAGTCTGCATGGCCCAAACCCGCAAGGTGTTCAGGAGAAAAAAGTGCTGCCTAAACCATCTTTTATGCAATCGCGTGCTGCGGATGAATTTGCTCGCACCAATATGTCAAAGGTCCTGTCTGTTAACATTCCCGACTTGTTTTCCAGTAACGGCTTCACCGGAACACATCATGCGTCAACCAAAGCCACTTTAGGCCGAGAAATGCTGCCCATAGTGTCGCCGGAAAATTCTACGACGGCTGAAAATCGCGCCCCAAACAAAGGCTCGAGTAGAACTACAAATGACGGATCGCCTATGAGAAGATACGCTGTCTCAAAGCCTTCCTCAAGTATAAGGTCTCATCGGCAATCCGATTCCGTTAATTTGCTGGCGAGAGTTCCTGTATCCTCCTCGGTAAACAGCTCGCGATCCCCAACCAAGTACAGCCACAAAGCAGATCGTCTTAGTTGGCGGGGTTCCCCAACAGACCACCTGATCCATCGGGCCGAGGCTGAGAACATTCGAACAAAGAGGTCGATCAGCCCAACTCGCCGCTCTCGTTCGCCTGTGAAGTCTGTGAGACCAGAAAAGAAATCTGTGACCGATACAGATTTCTTCAAAAATCGGTTCCTGGCCACAGCCTTACTTCCCGGAAATGAGAGGGCTCCAGAGAGACGTCAGAATGCACATGATCCTCGATCCGTCAAGCAAAATATAGCGCCGAAAAAAACGAATGAAAGGGCGACTTCGGCAAGCGCAAGAACTACACCTGGTAAGAGCGCAGTACGCCCCATGCCAAAAGTGACGCTAGACTTTAGATCAAGGCAGAACTTGAGGCTATCGCATGATACAAAATCGGAAGTCAAACCGAGAGCACCCAGCCCAATAAAAAAACCTCAAGCAAAGCCTGAGCCTTCTAGCACGTTGTTCACGCGAGTGAACCGATCTTCCGTTCAAACCACTCACCAAAGTATCCCCCGAAAACGGCCCAACGGGAATGCTGTTCCTTTGCCAGAGGCTGCGCGCGGCAAATTCCGAAGGGATGTGACATTGCGTCCCCACGATGAGGTATCAATTACAGCTTCAAAGGTTCCGTCTCGTGAGGCGAATGGAAGAGATGCATTACTGCCTTCACTGGTCACTCTCCCAGAGATTCCCTCAGATGATGATCATTTTCGCGAAACGAAGTATCTCAAGGACTGGGCCGAAACGCCAAAGGTCATACAGGCGATAAAGCAGATGAGCCATGTGAACCCGGGGACTATTTACGGCGAATGCCCGGAAGTGGACACCGATGATGTCTTTCGGTCAGTGAAGTTGGGAAATGGCTCAAACCTGAAGCCATAATCCTGTGAGTGTATTATATACTACTCAAAGCTATATACTGCGCTTCTTGATCGCGTCATCTTTGCTCCATGATTCAATCCACCCATCGGAATCGGCTCTCGGAACGACATAGAGCCTCAAAGCGTTGTCGAAAAGTGGACTTTTGGCTTTGTCGGCCATCAAAGCTGCATTGATTGGAGCTTTTTTCCCGACTTTCACCAAGCCGCCGGATGTTGTTTCCATAAAGCAATCGAGGGTCTTAAGCGTGAAAGATCTGTGTTGAGGCATTGCGAACCATTCCTGCGGTCTATCGAGAACTATATTCAAGATATCAGCGGCAGTCGAAAGCTCGCTGATTTCGGCAACGAAATCAAATTCATCAATGGTGGGGTACAAGACCATAGCAGGGAACAAGAGCTGAGATTCGTAGTCGGATGGATCTTCGAGACGTAATGCTGCGTTTTCTAAAAGCTCTGCGGGACGCGAAGATTTGACGACTTCAAAATGACGCAATCCGAGTGCGTTTTTTAATAGGGTCTCCTCGAGTTTCTTTTGATGTTCCGCTTGCGCTCTCTTGCGTTTGTTTTCTTCTATGAGGTTCACTTTTGTGGTTAGTGCAGAAAGCGTGTCCTTGATGGCTTTATTCTCGGGGTCCTTTTGCAAGCCGTACTGCAAGATCTGGGAAGCCTCGTCATATCTTTCCACAAGTAAAAATGCCTTACCAGCTCGGTAGCACGCCTTTACATTATTGGCATCTATTAGCAACGCCTTTTTGCAGTCCTCGATGCACTTTCTATGATTCTTTAGTTCGAGATTGCAAGCGGCTCTATTTACAAGCAACGCAACATTCAATTCGTCCACGCCGCAGTCAACATCGATGCCTTGCGTGTAGTACGCAATTGCGTCCCTGTACTGTTTTGCCTTGAAGCAGTCGTTTCCCTGGTTTTTGAAGTTCGTGGCAATTTCGTCCGGCTCGCCATCATATGCTAGACTCTTCAAGGCCTCCAACCCGATGTTTTCTCCTCCTTGCCCGTCTGTTTCGTCCAACTCATTCATGAAAAATGGCAATCTGTTAATCTCGTCCATAATGTCTTTGGTCGACTTTTGAGCAAGCTCGGAAAGCTGTGGGGGTAACGCAGGCTCCCCCGGTTTGGGCACATATCTTTTACTCTCCCACGCGGAAATAAGTTTGTCTTCAGCGTTCATTGTGTTCTAACTTTATGTTTTCTCTGTGGATCGAGATTACTTGATTTCTCCCCAATCATCTCGGTCGAGTGCATTCGGCATACAGGTTGCGATGCGCATCGAAGGTTCCACGAGTTTTTGGTGGGGCTATGACACTGAATAATTCCAGGAGTTTGATGGTAGAATGTAAAAGTGAAAGTTTTCTTTTGAGATTCACAAAATCATCCAAAAAAAAAGAAAGAAAGGCTACTCGAATATCGTCAATGGAACGTGCACAGACTGTGCCGCCCCATTCTTGTGCCTCACAGAGACACGTAGAAAGTAAAGCCTGGTCATGAGACAGGTCTGGAAATCAGGAACGAGGCACAAGTGATCGAACGCAGACTCGCCTGGACTCACCTCCAGAGTCCCTTTCAAATGACAGCTCTCAAAGTCAATATCTAGCGTAAAGTTTTTCGAGAAAATCGTGTAGTTCTCATCCACCTTGGACTGCGCTTGCGTCCATGGAACCGAGGAAATTTTTTGAAAACTTTCCGAGCTCTTTTCCCGAGTCTGTAAAATCTTCACCTCTGGCACGGCAAGATTGATCCTCTTTGTCTGAAGCAGCGCCATGCTCTTGATGTCTTTGAATAGCAGTGTCTCTACACGAAAGGCATCGTTTTCGAAACCTATTTCTTTCATGAGCGTTACAAGCGACTGGTAGTAATCAACAAACGGTTTGATAACGATTGTCTCGAAAGACTCCAAATCCTCAGACTTCTTGTGGCCCATGTCATCTACGTACTCATCGTAGAAGCACATGTCGTGGCTAAACTCCACTGGAATGAGGTGTTTCTTGGATCTGATGGTGATCACAGCCAAGTCGCAAGTGAGAGACTTTGGCTCTGGCGGGTGTTGTTTTCCGTCCCGAGTATCGCATGTGTACGAGATTTCAATGGGCACTTGTGCCTTCGTCGAATAGGCCTGGAGTGGGTTTCGGAATCTGGGGGGAGGAACATAGGGAATCTTGAGGGTGGATTTCGGCGTGGCAAGCGTGAGTGTACCCAAGACCTTCGAGAAGCCTGTGAGCGTCTTTTTCCGATAGCTGCTGACGTGCTGGTAGAGCCTGGCATTCAGTGTTTTGTTGTTGGATGATTTATTATAAGAGCTTCCAGAGCCGAGGTACTGATGTCTCAATTTATCGTAAGCCAGTGAACCAGTCACGGATGTTCTTGACGAGGCCAGGCTGAAGGGAGTTAGTGCGGGCGATGAGGCGTATTTAGCCTCGGACCTCATGCGCTCACGGGTGAGCCTTCCTTCTTGAATTTTCTCCTCGACAGATTTCACAAACGCTTTATAATAAGCGTTCACCTTCTTGTCGTAGGCTTCCTTGTATTCTGGAAAGAGAGAGTATGGGAGTAATCGTAGAGGAACACTTTTCTCGCGCGTCAACACGTACTTGTCGGCTTTGACTATGTGGTTGTACTGTGATGCACGGCCCATGACCCTGGCAGATACCGAGTATCCTATGAAGGAGTCCAAAAACGATAGGTCTTTGAGTTGGCTCTCGTGGTACATCGGTAGGCTATTCCTAGAGCTCAAGTTGAAAGCTTTCCCGAGTGTGGGGAGCATTTTACAGTGTGCATCCAAGCTGTGGACTTCGCAGTTATCGTCCAAAAGACGCTCTGGGATACGAAACGAAAAGTACCTCTTGTATGTTATATTGGGTCTGAAGAGTCTCTTGACATCGATTGAGAGTTGAGTACCGTCCCAAGGATCGATTTCACCATCACACCAGTCGTGAGGATCACCGCTGTCGGTCACAAGCCTATCGATGTTAGCATACGACCAGGATGCAAACAAATCGAGCATGTTCAAAAACTTCACCACCGTCGGTGGGTTCAGCGTATCTTTGCTTCCATTGGTATGCAAAGAAACGCAAAGAACACCTTCGAAGGCGACATATACCATGTCGAAAGGAATCGGCTCATCGAGCTTATTGTATATCGTGACGTATCCATGGATATAGTCGCCCTGTTTGTACTCTGTTTGTGACGGGTCGATCAAGTTCGGCTTGACACCTTTCTGACAGACCTCATCGGTAAAATAGATGTTCACGTCCAAGTTTGCCGCAATGGGATTGTCAAAATCGGCCAAATTGTCCAAATTGTGCACGTGTGCGAGTACGGTAGACTCCCAGAAATCGGCAGAATTCTGGTTAAACGTATCTGTCGCTTCCTGTTGTGTTTCGATACTTGGTACCGAAGGAAACGGAAAGGACGAGAGAGCCTCACTGTGACTGGAAGACGTGTTAACAGGCGTAACCCCGCCCGAATTCATTGGCGACATCTCATAAAGTGGAGGGTCTTCCTTGAAGCTTTCCTCATTCGGAATTAATTTCTTGGATATGGTAGATTGGAAGAAGTGGTACGACGGCAAGATCGAGTTTATGAGCGCGTCGTCTTCTCTACTTCGGCTCTCACTGCTGCGCACAGATGCAGAGGGCTGCAAGTCCGAAAAGTCTGACATTGGCTGCCAACTACAGAATGGAACGAGACGGTGTCATATATGGATTCTAGTAGGTGGAATTGCTTGTGTGCAGGACATTGACCTGAAGAGATGAGGCGGGGAAGATAGTGATGATGATGTCGGTGTTGAGAAAGCAAAGAATATTTGTTGTACAAAGAGGGGTCTTGGGTTCAAGAGCTGATCATATTGTTTCAGATTCGAAAGGCTATTTTGAATTTGATGGGTTAATGAAGAAAAGTGATAAACTTCTTGTGCGAAGGCGCGCCATCATTAACAGAGCATATATGTTCACGTATTTTTACAAAACAGGTTAACTTTCTTTGAAAGTGGACGTCTCTTATCCAGGTCACGTTCTTATCACAAAAAAGAGGCAGTTTCATTTGATATATTCTTGCTGTGGTTGAAATTGTACAACTCGGCTCGCAGCTCGTACACTGCTTGGTCAGCTCCAGACCCGCATGTTTTGCGATAGACGTATTCGGCCTTCGAGAGGAAAACACTGTTTTGAACCATGTGAAACGGTGGATCCAGCCTCGACAAAGCATATAAATCCAGAAACTGCATACATTAGGAAGTGCTCTAGCAAACGTCGAGAACTGAAAATAGTGTTTAGCGCCACTCAGTTGTGCTCGGTTCCGTATTTAGGTGCTTAATTTACTCGTTTGCACAGAGGACCTGTCAAGACCCGATTTGGTGAGTGTAAATTAGCACACAATTAGTGCGAATCTGCACACTGCCACGGTTGTGGGGACAACAGCAGTTCATTCTATTGTATGGAGACAATGTGCGAATCTTGACCGTCC
This sequence comes from Metschnikowia corniflorae, assembly GCA_030581935.1. Taxonomy (NCBI): domain Eukaryota; kingdom Fungi; phylum Ascomycota; class Pichiomycetes; order Serinales; family Metschnikowiaceae; genus Metschnikowia; species Metschnikowia corniflorae. The sequence goes on from JAKTWD010000754.1 coordinate 6,192, forward strand.
ATGAGCAATATTCGACTTTTTGAAGTGATTTCTGAAGTTTCACTGATTTGTGACTCTTCTTTTTGATTGTTCAACAGTGGAAACAAAGCTCGTCGGAAAAGGCGGGTGTTGCAACCTACTACGAGGAATTAGCGGTGAAACTTCGACAATCGGTATAACCAGTTGGGGTCGGAAATGATTAGCATCATACACCGTGGAGATGAAATACCATCTTTTCAATGAGAAAATGGGCGATTTCACGCCGAATGAGTTGAAAAGATAGCATTTGGCGTTCCTGCGCGGCGAAATGTCAATATTTGCGAGCAGCCGCGTTGCGTCTGCCTGCACCACAGTTTGGACTCGCCACACTTGACGTAGCCACCAACAACCAACTCATGAGATGAAATGTCTTTCAATGACATCCCCATAGAGCGAAGAAATGACGAGAACCGCGCGTATCGAAAAAAGACCCTCGTTTCGAGCCACTTCACAGCACCAGAAAATGAGGCGTTGCAGAAGAGATAAGCACGAATGAGCCACTCATGGATGCAGGTGCCCCGGCCAGAAGGTGCATGCGTAGTGCGCACAATCGGCTGGTCTTGCGAGAGCTAATCTTTCACGTCGTCGTATAAAGCCACAGTTTGCTGCTGCTGAGCATTTTCTGCTTCTTTCTTTCTTTAAGTTCATTCCCCATCATGCGCCTTAGCATACTCCACTCGCTATCCGCGTCTGAAGCTCCTGGTCGACGCAGCATTGGCTTATCAGTAGCAAGCTGCTTCTTGGCATATGCCACGATTAGTCAGGCCATGAGTCTTCCAAAACTCGTGGACCAAAGCAGCTTTCACATGGAAATTTTCGACGCGCATGCACTGTACCAAAACACAGATCCCGTGGGAGACAGACTAGGTCAGCCAGAATTGTATCCGTCAAAAGATCATCTTGCTGTAGGTAGTCATGGAATGGTTTCTTGTGATGTGCCATTATGTCTGGAGATGGGGAAGAACATCTTGAAAAAGGGCGGAAATGCAGCAGACGCAGCAGTGACAGTGGCCCTTTGTATAGGAAGTGTCAACTCTCACTCTTCGGGAATCGGCGGCGGGGGGTATATCGTAAGTGCTAAGGGCGATCAAACCTTGTCGATCGATGCCAGGGAGGTTGCACCAGCCAAGGCACTGAAACATATGTATGATAAAGTACCTCTTTTGTCACAGTTTGGAGGTTTGGCCGTAGCGGTGCCCGGCGAGTTGGCGGGCTTGCACAAGCTTTTTACACTTCATGGATCAGGAAAACTTTCGTGGGCCGAGTTGTTTGAGCCCGTTATCGAGCTTAATGAACAGGGCTGGCGGGCCCCACAGATATGGGTTCGAGCGGTGCGGAAGATCAACGACTTGCTTCTTTCCCGCGTGCAGATCCTCAAGGAATCATGGGACTATGTCTTCAAAGGCGACGGGACCGAATTGGTCGATATTGGCGACCACGTGCGGCGCAAGAATCTCGCTCAAACCTTGAGAACTGTAGCGCAGAACGGCTCGGCCGCTCCCTTTTATGACCCTGAGGGACCCATCGCACCGAGCCTTGTCAACGCAAGTCAGAAGGTTGGCGGAGTAATCGAATTGCAGGACTTTTCCGATTACGAAGTGGGAGTCACAGAGGCACTTCTGTTCAGGTTTGCTCACAACGATGACGAGTACGAGTTGCTAACTACCAAGGGAGCATCCTCAGGGATCGCCTTGGTGGCGGGACTCAATTTTTTCTCCACCCTCACTGACCAATACAGTGATGAGGATACGGAGCCGGTGCTTGAGATCCACCGCTTGATAGAGGCGATAAAGTGGGCTTCGTCCGCACGGTCTCATCTCGGAGATGTCAACGAAACATACTATAACGACATCGTCGACAAGTATTCTCGCCCCGAGTGGGCCGCAGACTTGCTTCTCGAAGGAAAGTACTCAGATGACGAGACCTTTCCATGGCAGCACTACGAGCCATTGTTTGAGATTAGTGGCAAGCACGGAACGTCTCACTTCTCGGTTGTAGATAGCGAGGGGGGTGCCGTGGGGATGACCACCACAGTCAATCTACTTTTCGGGTCGCTGGTATACGACAACAAAACCGGTGTTTTTTTGAACAACGAGATGGACGACTTTTCGCAGCCCCGCCGCAAAAACGCCTTCGACTTATCGCCTTCCACGCTCAATTTCGTGGGGCCAAAAAAGCGGCCTCTTTCGCTGATGGCGCCGACAATCATCAAGAAAAACGGTGAGATCATCATCACATTAGGCTGTGCGGGCGGGTCGAGAATCACCACGGCGATCCTTCAAGCCATTGTCAGGATGATCTACTGGAACGTGCCTCTTCTCGAAAGCATCGCATGGCCAAGAGTCCATCATCAACTTCTCCCGGATTACGTGATGGTCGAGAGCTTGGACCTTCTCGACGAGGAATACCGGTCTCACAATGTCTTGTCTGCATTGAAACAAAAACACCACACGCTCTTCGAGTCCGGTGCGCTTACCGCCATGAATGCTATCAAGCGCACCGGTGGTGTTTGGGAGGGAGTGAGCGATTATTGGCGCAAGCGGGGTGCTGCAAGCGGTTATTAAAAAGTTGCACATTGGTGCGAATAATGGTCTAATGGTTAATAGAAGATGTCTGTGGCAGTGCTGCTCTTACACTATCTTGATTATACACTATCTTGAATATAATAATATCTTGGCAGTAGATAGCTAGCAATCCTCCATGATCACCAAGGCCTGCCCAAACCTTGTATTTACAGCGCGTTATTATCTTTACTGAATCAGTTGATTCTCTATCTGCCAATTTATGGGGACCTTCAGGCACGGTGTCAATTTAAATGCCCCAACATAGTAGTCATCAAGATTGTTTTTTGCGCTTTCTTCGTCACCGATAGGAATACAAGGCCACTACACAGCCATTGCTGTCTCGCCTGCATCTTTCTTCAGTTGTAAATCGAGCTCGTCGAGGTGGCCAGTTTTCCAGAGTCTAATCTCCAAGACTGACTTACTCGTTCGTTATGTACTAGCTCGAGAACTTTTCCAGAGTTCGACCCACCAAACAGCAGAAAGTTTTTAGCCACTTTGGCCTCAAGTTAGACGTTGGACGATTTCTAAGCAGAGACTCTCTTTGCGTCCAAGATGGTAATATAAAATCTTCGGTAGTGGTGTTGAATTTTGGCTCTAAATGCAAGGCGGATGTACTTTACTTTGCAATATTTGAACTTGCGGCTGTGAATCTTGCAACCTCAGGTGCTGATTTGACCGGCTCTTCGTTGGCTCATTGACTGTTTTAAAGACAAAAATAGACTGATTTACAAGAGTGCACATTGACTTTACTTGTTCCTTATCATGCTGAATATCAGATCCATGTTTTTAGATCTCTCGCCCAAACTCCGAACCAGTGTCTACATCGTCTTGGCATACTTCGCCGAGTATCTTAAATGTTCTATTCCTTCAAAAGACTTCGTCCAATGAGCATTTAAAGTACATCAGGCGGAATTGACGGCGCGTGACTGCTGATGCCTTGCGGTCTGAGGGAACTTTTCGTGGATTGTGGGGCCTTTATCAACGTCCTGCAAGCAAGCGATTTGTGGGGGCGCCCAGGAAAAAGTTGTGGGTGTGAGCAGCAAAAATGAGTCGAAAATTCCAACAACAACTATCAATTTGAAGCTTAAGGGTCTACTTAGTCAATTGACTCGGCTTGCAACTATTATTTTCTTCGGCTTTGCTGAATTTTAACGTCCGTGCTTTTATTGGCCGGTTATGTTCCTAGGATCCAAACTCCGATGGAACGCGCACACAGTGCAGGTTTCGGGTCTGCACAAGTCGTCATCCCCAGGTTTCGGAGCAAAAGTCCGCTGGTCCACGGTATATAGCCTCGTAAATTCCTGCCCCTGGAACCTCGAAAAAAAACTTCTTGGAAACAAAACCCTATTATTTATTTATTCCACTTACTTATCATCTTGTCCATTTTCTTGCCGAATCCGTTGATTGCTAGAGAAACCACCGCCGAGCAGCGCCAAATTAAGTGAATTCGTGATGACATTTGAGTGCCAGGATCAACTTGAGAAATTGCCTATTCCAGACTTGGAAAACACGTGCAAGCACTATTTGGATGTTTTGAAGCCTCTCCAGACCGAAAGAGAACACGAAAAGACCATTCTTGCCGTGCAAAGTTTCTTGAAAAGCGGGGTGGGGAAGCACTTGGACACTGAATTAAGGAAGTATGCCGAGTCGAGGAACTCTTTCATCGAGCAGTTTTGGTACGACTCATACTTGAACCACGACTCGCCAGTTGTTTTGAACTTGAACCCTTTCTTTCTTTTGGAGGACGATCCCTTCAATAACGAGGCAACTAGTGTGAACCCTCAGGTCAAGCGTGCCGTATCGTTGACAGTTTCATCTTTGAAGTTTATCCAGGCATTGAAAAACGAGACTCTCCCCGTGGATAGACAGAGAAATGGAGATCCCTTGTGTATGTACCAATACTCCAAGTTGTTTGGTGCTTCCAGGATCCCCACGGAAGACGGATGTGTCATGCAGACCGACCCCAAGTCAAACCACATCATCGTGTTGAGTAAATCTCAGTTTTACTGGTTCGATGTTCTCGACGACGAAAACAATCTCCTCATGTCGGAGCAGGACTTGATAGTCAACTTCACCTCGATCATCAACGACTCTTTGAAAACGCCTATCGATGAAATAGCCAAATCGTCGTTCGGTGTCTTAACCACGGAAAACAGAAGAATATGGGCCAAGATCAGGGCGTCGCCCACCATCACCGAAAACGCAAACAATCACGAAATTTTATCAATCATCGACTCGGCCTTGTTTGTGATTTGCTTGGATGATATTGTCCTCAACGACTTGAGCGAATTGTCCAAAAACATGTTGTGCGGGCTTTCCATCCTCGACAAAGGCGTTCAAGTTGGAACATGTACCAACAGATGGTACGACAAATTGCAGATCATCGTCACCCAAAACGGAAAGGCTGGAATCAATTTCGAGCACACGGGTGTAGATGGCCACACGGTCTTACGATACGTCAGTGATATCTACACCGACTCCATTTTGTCGTTTGCCCAGTCCATCAACTCCAACACCCCGTCCTTGTGGAATGATCAAAAGCGCCAGATGCAACTGGAAATTGGGAATCTTGTCACGATTCCCAGAAAGCTCGAGTGGGACCTCACCTCCGACTTGTCTCTTGCCTTGAGGTTTGGAGAGACCCGGCTCTCGGACTTGATCAACCAGAACGAGTTTAAGCACTTGGAGTTCAAGAGCTACGGTTCCTCCACCATCAAGAGTATGAAATACAGTCCAGACGCGTTCGTGCAAATGGCCTTCCAGGCTTCATACTATGCTTTGTATGGAAAAGTCGAGTGCACTTACGAGCCTGCCATGACAAAGAACTTCTTCCATGGCCGAACAGAGGCTATCAGAACAGTGAGCCAGGAATCAAACTTTTTTGTGAGAAAGTTCTTTGATCCTGCGTTTCCCAACAAGGACAAGCTCAAGGTGTTGTCTGCTGCGTGCCTGAAACATTCCGAGCAGACCAAGCGATGCTCCATGGGAGAAGGTGTAGACAGACACTTGTTTGCTTTGTTTTGTATCTGGAAACGCTATGTGGCGCAAGCCGAGGTGAGCAAATCGATGCTCTCGACGGGCATGGAGGAGTCCGACAGCCGTGCCACTTTCACCACCGAGACTCTGAGCAACTCTTCCGAGCACACCGTCGGGGACAACAATTTTGAGAATCCGGCCATGAACTTGAATGAGCTCCCCGAGATTTTTGCTGACCAAGGCTGGGATAAGCTCAATAACACAATTTTGTCTACCTCCAACTGCGGAAACCCTTCTTTGAGGCTCTTTGGATTTGGGCCGGTCAGTGCCAGCGGTTTTGGTATCGGGTATATCATCAAAGATGACTCGATTTCGATTTGCGCTTCTCTGAAACACAGGCAGACCGAGAGATTCTTGATCACCCTCGAGTCCTACCTCATGGAGGTGTACCGGGTCTTCAAAGAGGTGAATCAGAAGTCTACAGTGATGGCTCCAGTTGATACCAAGATCAAGAGCGGTGGCTCCAGTATCGCGATTCCTGTTGCAACCAGGCCCACGCGTCCTTCAAGAAACGATTCTTTGAGTTCTTTGTTCGGAGGCTATGGGTATTTTGATATTGGGGAAGACGAGATTAAGTCAAGAGGCCAGACACCGGAGCCACCCTTTTTATCAAGATTAGACAGTCTGTTTTCGGTCAGAGATATAGAGCGGAAGTTGAGGTTATCTGAGTATTGAGGTGGTATTGCTTTGATCTTTTGAGTATTTATTAACGGCCCTTCATACGACTCCCGCGGTATATAGAATGCGTCTTTTGTCACACGAGCTGCGAGGTCTTGGTTGTTCAGATTGATGTTGATAGGTTGTCAGGCGTGATTATGTAATCTGACTGATTTTTAGGAAGCATTCTCTAACATTGGGGTGTTATGGGATGAAGTGCAAAGAGGTGGATTTGTTAGTTGAAGGATAATACGCCACACAGATGTATCATCTGCGTAATTTGCCGGATTGCACAGTTTTCAACATGGCCCCAGACCATTGAGCCACAATGTTAAAAGAATCAAGGTTTCAGCTTCAAACCCCGAGAGAACTGACTTCAGTCATTTGTATTTTGATGTTTCAAGAGTATTCTACGATAAGGTAGCTGCTGTGCATTTTGCCCTTCACTGTGGCTCCTATCCTAAAGTAGAGCATCTACACCCTGGGTATGGACATACATTACTTTAGCTGTACTTGACCAATCGTAAAAGTGTCGTCTTCACGCATCGAAAAGCAAAGAAAAAGCATTTTGGCATTTGTAAACTCACATTCCCCTCGACTCTGCATCGCGCACGAATTTACATGGTCCTCATATGAAAAGACGTATCCCAAGTCCTTATGACCTTTCTGTAGCAACATATCTGGACTGAGAGCGAGTAACAATAGCAATGTGCTAGATTCACCATGCATATTAAACACATTCACAAGCCAAACCCCTGGTTCAAGGCAGCCCGCAAGTTGGCTTTGTTCGGCTTGACGTTCTTTTTGAAAGCGTTCGCAGACGGCATGTTCATCATCGTGAGCTCACTAGTTGACGGCTTTGCTTTGGCTGCAACGTTCTGCGGTGGTTGCAGTTGTGGTGGTGGGGGATAGTAGCCAGCAGGAGGAGGATAGTACATTCCGGGCTGAGGCGGGTACCCATAGCTTTGCGGTGGGGGGTAGTAGCCTTGGGGAGGTGGCGGATAGTTGCCCTGTGGGGGAGGATATGTGCCTTGTGGTGGAGGATGATAGTAATGTGGCATCTGCTGCCCCGGATTCGGGTACATAGGCATTTGTTGGGGTACCACTGGTTGACTCAGATGACCGGGCTGACCGTGTATTGGTTGGACGTGTGCGTTGTGAGATGGCATGGCCTGTGGACGAACAGGTTGCCCTGGGCCGAGTAAGGGAGCAACCCTTTCTGAAGATCCAATTTTGTTCTGTGCAACAGGCCCATGGCTCTGATTTGGTGCATTAGGACTTCTCCTGTGAGCCAAGTTGGGAGCACTGTGTTTGTGTTGTTGATGACCATTTTGGTGTGGAGCCTGATATAGGGCTTGTTGTGGAACTTGTTGTGGCAATTGTTGTGGCACTTGTTGTGGCACTTGTTGTGGCACTTGTTGTGAGCCAGGTGATCTCGAATAATCCATGTTTTCCCTACTAGCTTGCGTACTTTGCCGAGTTTCTCTCCTCTCGTCTCCCCTTTCTTGAGGATGACCATACACTGGTTGCGACTGCGCTTGATGTGTTATACTTGGCCCATGATGTGCCTGTTCCAACGGCGCATACCCACCGTGACTAGGGTGCAGGTGTGGATCATGACTGGGGTTGGCAGACCTCTGAGGTTGTGGATACACGGTTGGCCCAGGGACTTCTGGTACACCATCGTAGTTGGTCAAAGAACCCGTGTGCTGGTATCGCGGTTCATAATCATAGGGACCAACTTCGAGGCCGTGACTTTGGGGAGAAACCAACTGTTCAGCGCTTTGTGGTATTGAAGGCTCAGGAAGTGATTGCTCTGAAAAGCCCTCCTGATTTTCTGTGTAAGTCGGATAGCCCTCGGGAGAATCCCGTGTATCGTACTTCGGCGAGCGCTTTTTCTTCGCTTCTTTGTGCCGACTTTGCCTCGGGGCCTGTTCTGACTTATATGGCACTTCATTTTTTTGATCAAAGTGGCCCTGTGGTGCCTGTAGTATCTGAGTCTCGTCAGCTTCATTGTATAGTCTTGTGCCAGAAGGCGAATGCCCATGCACGTGCATTTCGTTGTGCTCATAGTACGGTGACTCGCCATGTCCGTTCACTTCGTTGGTATGTGGCACGTTGAGGTTGTCCTCCGGAAGTGAAGGCGGAGGCGCGTTGGGCATATTCATCATCATTGCCTCCAACTCCTTTTTCTTCAGCTTCTTCTTTTTCTTCTTCTCTAAATTTTCCCTGTTTTCCATGTTCTCTTGCGCAGGAGCCGCATCGTCAACAGACCTATCGAAAGAAAAGTCATTCGAATCCGGCTCTCCGACTGGTCTTTGATTCTTTTGATGAAAAAGTGGCTCTGTATCCTGATCATCAGGGTACGGAACCGGGGAGGGAAGCGCCGGAATCGTCTCAGGAGCCTTCAGATGAAAGCTTTCATCAACACCAATATTGTATATATCGCCCCTAACACGAGAGTTTTCTCTCCGGGCACTTTGTGCGTGTGCGTATTGATCATGCCGTGGGTTCACTTCATGTGAGTGATCATGCTTAGGAGGCGACTGCTCATCCTGTCTATATGGTCCATTGGCAGTCCCAATAGGCGGAAGCTCCTTGTTATCTTTGTATTTGGCCTGCAAATGGTCTGCAGTGACGGTTGCTTCAGCTGAGGGATGCTTCTTGCCCACGTGATGCCCTGGTTCCTTTACTCCTGGTATTTGATAGTTCTCAAACGGATCCAGAGGAACTCGGCGTTGCTCGGGATCGTAAGGAGTGTTATACGACTCAAACGGTTCTTGATAGATATCCTGTCTGTGGTCTTTGCGTGCGTGTAGTTCTTGGCGTGCCTTCTGTTCTTCACGTTGACAAAATTCCTCGTAGTCGGTTGAGTACGAAGGGATTTCCTCTCGGATGTTCCAGTCCTTGGCAGGTGGTTGGGGAGCTTCTCTCTTCCGGCTAGGTTTAACTGTTTTAGGCGGCACTACTTCCATAGGTGGGGGTTTGGGTCGACTAACCGGCTTATTCGATATGGCCATCTTTTCGCTGAAGCTCTGCGAGATTCCACTACTGTAGTCCGACGTAGGCGATGGCTCGTACTGGTTGTACCCGGCAAAGTCCCCATCTTCAAAGGAAAAATGGTCATTTGTGAAGCTAACATCCGGTAGTGGAGACTTTCGTGGGGTTGGAGGCAAATCATCATTTTTGTGAGTCATTGTAGGCGGCGGTGGGGGAAGCGGCTGTTGTAGTTTCGACGGAGTGTCAGCGAGATCGACATGGGGGGTAGGTCTCTCGCTGAAGTTCCTTGGAAGAGGGGAAATCTGAGGAGAACTGCTTGAATGTTCGGCAGCCAAGGTGCGGTTTGAGGCCTGGAAAATCGCAATGTACTCGTCGGGCTCAATGGTAGTCTCGGTCAAAACCATCCACTTCTGGAACCCTCGTAGACCAGCCTCAACAACAATCGAACGACCAAATAGAGATTTCACGCTACATGTCTGGTCAGATCCGAGCGACAGGAGCCATGTCCAGATATAGTAGTCTTGGAGAGTCACCGTTTTGATTGTGATTTCGGAATACAATGGAATATCTGTGTCTTGGGGTTTCAGCGGCCCCCTACTCCAGCCAGGATATAGGTCAAACAGCGTCGGGAGGGGGTCGGAAGTCAAACGGGCCAAAATCCGCCTGGACTCCTCAGACAAAGTGGAGACAACCTCCGCAGTGGACAGCTTTTGAAAAATGTTCTTCAAAATGGTGAAATTTTCGATCGAAAGAAAGCTGTCTCTCTTCTCAAAAGAGAGCGAGTGCCGCACCTTACTGATGAGCTCATATGGATCACTAGACTTTCTGGTAGAGCGCACATGCACACACGGAATCGTTATCATCGACTTAACAGATGTTGTATCTTCTGGAGGCGGGTACGAGCTAGTGATAAGCAAGGATTGTAATGTCTTGGGAAGATTCAAAGTGTCCGCCTCGGAGTCAGGAAGCATGGCGCGCAAGAACGAAAGAAGGAGATGAAAGAGGCCGTTACTTGTCAGCTTCCATGAATCTAGACCCTCGAGGAAACTGGCCTCGGTTTCCAAAGTTGCGTCGTAAAAAGCCGACGACGAAGCCGGCGTGCTTTTGAACGCCCAGATACTGGCCATTTTCGCAACTTTACGGCCACTAAGATGGTTGTGCGGAGCGTTCGAAGCTATGCTGATCATCAAATCCAAGAAATCGTACACTATGGACGCGTGGGACGAGGAAGAAAGACACTTGGGCATAATGGTCAAAAACGCGTCTTTGGGGTACCCTGCCTCGTGCTCCTTGCGCTTAAATTCCAAGTAGACGGGCCACCCGACAATCTCGTTGTTCGGTAGTCTACACCAGAGATATTTCAAACCGCAAATGAGGGTGAACTCGTCGAAATCATCGAGGAGAGACCGCACTATGGCCTTGTTTGAGGTGTCGACCATGTCTCCATCAGGGAAGACACGGCGAAGAAATAGATTGAGTTTCGTGTCGTCGACACGTGACCGGAACGGAAGAAAAATGTGTGGTGTCTTTGTGCCCCTGGCCTTGAGTTCGGCCGTCATTATGTGAAGTAAACCCTGAAGCTTCCTGCGGGTAAACTGGGACTCGGAGATTCCATTATGTTTCCGTTCATGCATGGCCGGACCAGTAGGTAGAGCCGGGAGATCAAGGTCGTAGTCTTTTGCCGTTGCTTTCATTTATGTAAATCGAAAAAGAAAGGTAAAATTGGCGCTAAAAGCAAGCGATAAAGCACCGACAGAGAGCTGGAAATGTTTGACAGGATTTGGCTGAGTGTATAGAGAACGATTTCTCACTCCAACCGCAGCCACTCTTGCATGGGGAGTCAGGCACAGATGTAGAGATGACGCGCTTTGCCGGTAAGCGAGTCTGATAAACGGTGAGACGACCGAGATGAAGAGTAGCTTTTTTTATATAACACACGCCGAAGAGGGTACTTTATGAGTTTGTAATAATTTAGGTTCGTATGCAAGAACGAGGAAGATACTGCCCGGGGTGGCTACCGAGCATTTTCCGATGAATCATTTTTCAGGCAACCCGGTTCGCACAGGGCTTAGCAGATACTGTAGCTCTGAGCGATGAGGCGGTGGATGCGGTGATTTTGGGCTGATGAAAGCCATGAAAATCTAATGAAATTGTGTGTGTTCCATGAACTTCACTGATTCTTTTCTCATCCCTTGAGAGGTGGTATGCCGAGGAAATGTATCGGTGGGAGTTTCGCTTCACGGTTGCGGCCTGCACACACGAAGTGGTGCCCACCAACATGAACGCGTCGCGGTTCCGACGAAGCCTGTGTGGATCGGTGTGGGCCAGGACTGATAGGAAGTTTCGGGGTCATTATGTGAAGAGGCCTTGACCCGCCAACTATCTCCATTCTGGAATCTCCCTGGCAGCGCACATTGGCGCGCTTCAAGCCTATCCCCGCATCTCTTGTAGTGCCTCAACCCATGCCCTGGCCCACCCCTTCCGACCGTCGACCCCAAGCCATAGCAATTTGCCGGAGCCCAGATCATAAATAAACAATCTTTTTTGTATTTTTCCCACCACAGTGTACCCTAAATCTGGAACTGACGGGGCATCATGCCAGAACTCTGGTTCTGGTTCTGGTGCTGGTGATGTAGGTCAGCCATACTGGCAATAGGGCGAAGATCGTAGCCATTAGCTAGAGAATCGTGCTTGGCGTGCTGAAGATTGGAAGTACTACTGATAGACCGAAGGGAGTTCTTGTTCAGCTGCTGCACATCCATGTTTGCCTGGTGTCCGTTGACCAAAGGGTACTGTCTGTTCATAGCCAACTCTTCGTCGTACAGTATCTGGCCGCGGTTTGGGTGACCAATAGTATCTGCGTGGGGCATGCCGTGACCATTATTGGCATGCGAATTGTGGACACTGGTGGTGGGCGCCATTCCATTGGGGACTTGCTCAACCTGCACAATGTGCCCCTGGTTGTTCATCATCACGGGTGCCGGGGGCTTTCCGTTTTGCGGCGCGTCCAAAAGAGGCACCACTGTGGTGGGCACAAACCCGGAATCACGCCCGGCCGCTCCGTGTGCCACAAAGTCGGACTGGCCCACTATATTCTGGAGCTGCTGGTACCCACCCACCGAGTTCACGAACGCGGGGCAGTCCTTGTGGTTGATGATGAGGCCGCGCAAAGCCATCAACTGCTCGCGAAGCTGGCTATTCTGCGCGCTTAAATCTCGGTATCCGTCCGAATAGAAAGCTAGTTCGCTTTCCATCTTGGAGAGAAGTTGTTTCTTGCGCTGCCTGCACTTCAACGCCGCAACACGGTTCCGCTCAAGAAACTGTTTTCTTTTCTCGGCTTCGTCGAGATCCTCGACGTTCTCTTTGGTTTCGGTCTTCTCCGGGACGGCTTCGGCCTTGGAGGTTGCGGTATTCGTTTTCGCAGCTTTCTGTTTCTTGGGTGGTGCACTATCACTTTTTCTCTTCTTTGCATTTTTCGCATTCAGTTTCGTAGGAGCTGACGGATCTTCCAGTGAGGTGGTCTCCTCCTTTATAGCCTCAGGAGGGTTTGACTCGGGATTTGCTGGTGCTGGATCCACTTCCTGATTGGGTACTGCACCCGTGTTAGAGGCCACCGGCATGCCCTGTTGGTCCAATGGAGTGTTAGTGTTTACGAGCCCTAAAAGCGTCTGCAACCCTGGTGTCATCTGCCCGTTGGCCATACCGTCCGGCAAGTTGAAGTTGAACCCGTTGGGCCCCATGATTCCCGGAGTTAAGCCCGAACGGAGGTGCGACTCCGCCGGATTTAGCCCTGATTTGCGCAAGAACAGCGGGTACGTGCCGGGCTGGTACATTCCCGGGTGTTGTTCCGTGTTCTGCCCAGCACCGGCGCCGTTGGTCGCCGTCAATAAACTGCTCCATAGATTTGACCCCGGGGTTCCCGGACTACTTGCTCCAGGTCCTGGCAGAAGGTGTATGGGCGGGAGCCGGCGTCCCCCGGGGGTAAATATCGCCGGGGTGAGCCCGGGTAAGCGGTCGCTGCTGACGCTATTGAAGTTCAGGAGGCGTAGATTGTGCTTGTTATTACCTCCGGTCAGACCAGAGGTTTCAGGCAAATCCTCGCCATTTTCGGGATGAACATTTTCGTTTGCGTTGTTTTTCACATTTTCAGAGGTCACCGAACTTCGGGGCTTGATTTCAAGCATATCCGACGAAGCCGCCAGCAGATTTTGGGACACCAGAGACGCGGCGGTGGACCTAGAAGATGCATCCGGCACAGGTGAATTTGTGTCGGCGCTTTTCTTCGCTTCGTGGGAGTGGAGAAGGTCTTTCGACGCAAATGAGTTCTCAAACAAGTTGAGCTCAAGGTCTAAGGGTGTTTTCAGCTAAAAAGTCAGTATCGATCAGGTGGTAAAACACGAGCAAACACGACAGTGATGAATATTTTGGGATATGGGTTCCGGGCGCACCGCTCAGAAGAGGTTTGATGTCGCCGTTAAATTTTGGTTATTGCTGGTGATGATGAAGATAAAAAAATACGTACACTTTTTGCCATGACGTAACGTCGACCTCCAGTGTAAAAGTACCTGCTGAAGTCTTGCTGGTTTTTTTCTTTCCTTTCGGACTTACGTCATATCTCAAGTGTCTGCATGCCGGCTTCGTAATTGCCGGATCTTACATACACGTCGCTCCTCGCTTGCTGTTCAAAGATTTCTGTGACCCTCTCATCGGTGAACAAGCCTGGAAATTATAGCTACATTAGGCAATTTTGCACTGATTCGACTCGACGACACCTGATTCAGGTGACAATGAGAACACGACCAACCCGGAAGAACGTTCAGCCTTTTTCCTCAGGCCTGCGCGCTTGGCCACAATTCTCGCTTCGCGAATCTTCACTAATTGACCACTTCCTTGATCGCCTCCATCGCCTCTTCAACCTTCTTTTTCTTTTTTTCCTCTGCCTTCTCAATAGAAGGGTCCTTTCTGATTTCCTCCTTCAACTCCTCCTCCGGCTTCTTGGCCACGGGCTCTGCCTTGGGCGGGTTCTTCTTGTCGATCTTTTGGGTGTCTGGCCCTGCATTTGGCACCGACAGTTCGGGAGCGCCCACCGAAGGTCTGAACAAGTTTCGGTTTCTCTCGTCGTCTCTCTTTCTCTGCCAGCCTGTTTTGAACAACGGCTTCATGTCGAACTTAGGGAATGGATGTGCCTCTGTGTTGAACACGTAGTCGGTGAGAGGCAACTTGTTGTCATCGTCAAACAACAAGTAGAGATACTTCAAGGTCTCGGCGAGCCAGAACGACTCCATGTTGTCAATGTATTTTGGCTCAGACGAGGTCACGTCTTTCAAACTGGTGTAGGTGATCTTGCCATCGCGGCCCTTGACCCTCGTGTTGTTCACGAAATTGCGGAACACTTCGTATCCCCACTGCCTGTACTTTTCGTCGCCAGTAAGTTTATACAAGTAGTAGAACGACTCCACGGTCTCCGGTCTTTGCAAGTTGTGTCTATCCAAGGGCTTGATATGGAAGTCCTTTGTGCTTTTGTCGTCGGTGTTGAAAACAACTATCTCAGGTGACAACCCGGTTTCAACCTCGTGGTACATCTTGTAGCACGTGTGGGTCAACTCCTCTCCGAGCTTGAAATCGCTTTCCTTGTCGGCGTCCCAGAAAGGCAGTTTGCGCGCCTCTTCCAAAGTCAAACCATTCGTTGCCCCGAGTGCAACAAGACCACCATAGAAACACACGAGATGGTCCATTTTAGGGGACAAAGGCCCGCCGAGACCGTTTTCAAGCTCGCCGATAAAAGTGAGACCGTTGGGTTTGGACTTCGACACAAGATGCTTCTTGACACCTTCAAGTGATTCCTTGTACATTTGCCAGTATACCGGTTCCTCGTTCTTTGTTTGCAAGAACTGTTTGAGTAGGTACTCGTAGTACGAGTCGCCTCTCGAACCCAAGCGAATCAAGTTGCCCCTATACTTCCCTGTGTCCGGGTGAACGTAGATCGGAACAAGGCCGTCTTCGGGTTTGTTTGCGTCCAACACCTCCATGACCTTTTCGACAGGGCTCCAGTAAAGTTCTTCGCCTGTTAATTTGGCCAAGTAACGGAACTCTAACTGCAAAGTCGACACCTCAGCAGTAGAAGAAGCACCGCCATCTACATGGTTCTTGATACCCTTGCCTGTCAGAAGATTTACCGATGAAAAAGGAATGCCCGAGTTGCTCTCGAAGCCCCCTTTTAGCGAGTTCGCCAAATCGGCGGCTTTCTCTAGGAAAATATCGTCGTCTGAGAGGTGAAATGCGGACAAGAGCCCACCAAGCATTCGAATGGTGGTCTCAAACAAGTTGACACTGTAGTCAAACTTGTAGCTGAGTTCGTTCTTCACCCAATCTCTCGCCTTGGTGAATTCAGCCTGACAATCCATGATCAACAAGGTGTCTAGCAGATCTACGATAAACCATCCCAAAGGTTTCTGTCCCATATTTTCTCCTTTGCCGCTGATGGGGTGAAACACGTCTTTGCCCCATGCATTGTCCTCGTAAGAACGCCACGATTCAAGGAAAACTTCCTTGACTTCTTGCTTTGCCTCAGGCCATGAGACTGCGCGCTGGCGATTGAAACTAGGGAGCGAAAACGCCCCAAAATAGAAATAGTAAACGATGTAGAGCGCTATGGTAGAAAGCGCCGCACGCACAAGCATCACTCGTTTATGTCTTTTACGGTCCTTCACGGGAGTAAACGCCGATTTCAGAGACGACGGTTTGTCCTTGTACAAAGGAAGTGTTTCGCTCTTGGAAGACCGGGAGTGTAATGAGAAATCGCCTTTTTTTCGCAAAAACGGATTCATGGATGTTGCCGTGTTCCGTCAATCCGTGCTCAAAAGAGGGTTGTGGGAGTTCTCTCAAAGTCTACACTTTGTTACTGCATCGCGCGACTATCGGTGGAACAGGAGTCTAGAGGATACGTGTTGCACCGCACCGCGATCTGAAGGAGGACCTCAAAATGAGAAATTGACTGATAGTGTCGGGTTTTCCTTTCCGAGAGTATCAGCGAAAAGACCAAGGAATTGGAATTGGCTGTCACTTTCCTGACATGTCGGACTTTTGGTGCGTGAGAAAAATCAAAATCTATGAAGAATGGATAAGTGCTACAGATTGAGTTCGTGATGCGTATAGGCAAGCAATTGCTTGAACGGCAGATACTGCTGATGACTATCGCACCCGGATGTATAAAATAAAAAAATAGATTTGGCGGTGAAAAAAAAAAAAGAATGGTGAAGAAAAGACAAAGAAGGGCGAAAGAGACATGGATCATTTTGTAAATTGAAGAAACATAAGATCATAAGTTGTCTCGGGCAATCTGACTGGCCTTTGCAGAAAAATGCTTGGTCCTTTTTTAATTACATTTATTTCAGAGTTGCTTCTAAACGCATCTCCAAGACTCGTGACCTTAACAATAATTTATTAACAGTGTTGGCTGCGATGATAAATTTACCACCATTTCAAGTGCTAAAATAGATTAGTACCGTCGGAGCTTCTCACTGCTCATTATTCTATTCAGACGTATTGCAGGTTTTTTCCATAGTTGTATAGTTTTTGGTCACTTTCAATTGATTTCCTGTAAAAGATAAGTTTCTTTAAAAAAACATGAAAAGTGAGAAAGCTCTTGGAGAATAATGCGATTCTCAAGAAACAAAATTTAATGTCATTATCCACGCGATATTAGACAGTTACTAGAGCTAGTGCGCCACAGCGAAGGATAATCGCGACAAACACATCAAACTATTTTGAGTTGTTA